>JARBWK010000016.1:25976410-26026301 GCA_030556195.1 Anolis apletophallus
AGCCATCTATAAGTTATTTCTTTCACACAGTGCAGTTATCAATGCTGAGTCTCTCTGTTCCCTGATTGAAACATTACTTCCAGGCTCCGTGCCAGCAGCGGAGAAGGACAGACTCTTTGCCATGCGCAGTGGTGTTTCCATTCGCATTAACTTTTCCATAGCTCAAACTGTACTGCTTTCACCCATCTAGCCTAATGTTATCTCAAATTGGGCACAGGGTGTATTAAAGAGCATTAAATCACAGTGTTAGTCTTTCATTGCAAGTGCCTGCCTGATTTCTTGGCACCAAAACCCACTTTTCAGAGCTAACATGTAAGTAGCATCACTCTCTGACTGTACTTTTTACACGGAAAAGTACCAAACCTGCTCTAATACATCAAACAAAAAAGGGCAGAACAAATGCCAGAACAGAAACACACTGCGCAGCAGAGACACAGACAACAGGTCACTGCACGACGCACAGCTGAGAACCAAATGCAAAGAACTGCACAACAAGAAGAAGCGCGCAGCCAGGAACAACAAAGACGCAGAAATGCAACACAACAGCAGCGCGCAAGGAGCACAGAAACACGACGTCGCAACACAGAAAACAAACTTCAAAAACACCACAACCAATTCCACCGCCTAGCCTTCAGATACTACAGCAGAAGACTACAGCATGGCGCCAGAGGCCGACATTGGCACCCTAACACACATCTGCACACACTGCAAAGCCCTGAAATACCCAGCAGAAACAACAGGAATGTGCTGCCTAGCCAGTAAAGTCTCTCTACCACCACTTGCAGCTCCTCCACAACCACTACAGACTTTGCTGAGTGGAGACACTCCAGAATCAAAACACTTCCTCTGCTATATAAGACAATACAACTCATGCTTCCAGATGGCATCATTTGGAGCACACATAGAAAGTGTGCAATTCATGCCTACATGACCCCACCAAGACCGTAAGTAACATCATTTCCAACCCTTACATACTCAGACTTTCTCGCATCTCCTAAATAGGGCACAGCAACGCGTGTCGGGTACAGCTAGTCTGTAATATAAAATGAGTAGAGACCATATTTTGGTACAACTATTTGGTGTCTTCTTAGTGAAAGGAAATTAAGAAATAATGCAAATTCATAGGTCTCTACATTCATCCACTTTATCATTCTCCAGGACAAGTATGGCATCTTTCTTCATGTGTAGATCAGGTTCAGTCTGTTCTCCATGGATATGTGACCGTTTAGTCACCAGTCCATACATGGTAAGGTAAATTTAAAGATTTTCCCCTGACATTAAGTCTAGTTAATGGGGGTTGGTGCTCATCTCCATTTCTAAGCTGGAGAGCCGGCGTTGTCCATAGACACCCCCAAGCTCATGTGGCCATTACCTTCCCTCCTTCCTTCCCTACCTACTGCTCTACTCACATTTGCATGTTTTCAAACTGCTAGGTTGGGAGAAGCTGGGGCTCACCCCGCTCCTTGGATTCTAACTTCCAACCTTTTGGTCAACACATTTAGCAGTTCAGCAGTTTAACCCACTGCACCATCCGTGGTGAACCCATGCATTTGTCACAGGGTTTTCTTAGGCAAGGAAGAGAGAGGATAAGCAGTTCCTTCCTCAGAAAGAAAGCATCCAGCACCTTGGTCTTCCATCCAAATACTAACCAGGATTGACTTGGCATTCAGGATTATATGCGGACAATAATACCAAGAGACATTAGTATTTCCCTTTAAACTCTAATTTTTTAAGAGAGAAGGCTACTTCCAGCAGATCTATGCTAGCCCAATGGATGAGACATTTGGATGGGCTTAGAAGAAGAATACCTTTCCCAACAGTTGTAAACAAAGCTGCCAGAGGCATTTTTGCACTCCTGTTCACTGTTTTCACTGGAGTAAAGCAGTCCCACAGTCCCACTGGACTTGCAGAAAGCATTATAACAAATACCGCTTAGAGGAGCCTGCAATCTAGGCAAACGTTTTCACTGCTGCCCAAGGCTATCCAGTTAAGTGTCTTTTTTATCAACCTTTCATATTGCTTTCCTTAATTTGGTTAACAAATAAAATAGAGTTGTGGGATTATTTAGAGCCTCTTCTCTGTCCCTCAGCACTTCTTGCTTCCCTTTCCCCTCAAACAATCCCACTTTGATCAGTAAATTATTCATCCATGTGCTTTTAAAAAAATTCAGTGTTATTCCTGTGCATGGGAACCAAAAAAAATTGACAGGTCTTAGCCCACAAGGAGCTTCCACTGTTTGAAGGGGAAGAAATGGCCCTGATAGTAAGATCTGAATGGTTGGAATATATACTTTTTTAGAACATGATCATAGCTGGGAAGGAGGGTTTCAAAAGACACAAGCCTTCAATGTTATAGCCTCTTTTGTATCTGCAGAGGTCCTAGTATTTTAGTTTGCAAGGCAGACAGAAATTCAGGCGGTAAGGCAGCTTCCCCGCTGCAACACAAACCTTTCAAATTCAATATTGAGGTATGATAATGGTAAATATTTCCCCCTGACATTAAGTCCAGTCATGTCCAACTCTTGGTTGGTGCTCATCTCTATTTCTAAGCTGAAGAGCCAGCGTTTTTCATAGATACCTCCAAAGTCATGTGGCTGGCATGACTGCATGGAGCACTTTTACCTTCCCGATGGAGCAGTACCTACTGATTAACTCACATTTGCATGTTTTCAAATTGCTAGGTTGGCAGAAGTTGGGGCTAACAGTGGGAACCCCGGATTTGAACCGGCAACCTTTTGGTCATCAAGTTCAGCAGTTCAGTGGTTTAACCCACTGCGCCACGGGCTGCTCCTCAATATGGAAGAGATTGACAATTCATCACTGCCTCTCCATTTTGTGGAGGTGGCCTCTTAGCTATCACACTGCACATGTTTCTTCCTTTATCTCTCACTCTGTGACACTGATCATCACTTTATTTTTAAGAAGGCCATTTCATCACCATTTGCTGGATGTCCACTTAATTTGGAGCCATCTAGCCACCCTTCATGTGTGCAGGATATCATTTTAGACCATCAGCTTGATGGAATAAAAGATAATGAAATGCCCTGCATCCAGATTGGGAAAAAGAGGCTTATTAAAAGGATTCATGTGAAAGAAAGAGATAATGGGTTTGAATGTGTAAATGAACTGAAGTCTTCCGTCATTCATTTGTGCTGTCAAGGTTTGATTTCTCTTATCGGAGTGAATAATTATCCGAGGGACTTGCCCTTTCCTGGCAGTTATAATTTATAGTAAAAAGACATGGTAGAGACTTATCGCATTAGTGGTAACATAACAGCTTGACCGCTGACATCGAGATTCGTAATATGTGGTCTGAAAAAAAGGTTTAAAAAAACAAGTGAAGGGATTGTTTAAAAGTGGATGCGGCTTTTCTCTCTAGGGAAGAAACTAATATGTACATTTAACCAAAGGACAGGAAAAATCTATTTTTAAAAATTCCTATAGTGATTTAGAATGGAACTCTGATGCCAAAATCTTGTTAGTGCCATGTACAAAGGAAAGTGCCCATACCCATGTAGTTGTACATTTTTAGCCAGTGCAAAGTAGACAGTTCAAGGGAAGTGAAGGGAAACATTCCTTTCCTTGATGACAAAGAGCAAGCAATGCCTTTTTGGCTTGTGGAAGCCACCTTTCGTGGCAAACAAGGTGGACATTTGCTCCATTTGTTCCTAAACTTCAGTGGCCATTTGATCTTATTAAGATGAAACCCAGGCCGCCTTATCTGTGTTGCAGAGTCATAGACAGTTACTTTAGATAAGTAATTAGTTATGCATACAGAAAGTAATTCATCAACATTGCATTGCAGCCCTTTCAACGGTTTATGGTCAAAAACTGTGCTCAAGTAACATCAAAATGTGTTCGAAATGAGGCAAAACATACAAACCAGGGGAGGATGCAGCAGTTTGCTTTTGCATGATTACTATTATTATTATTATTTATCTTTCCCAAAGGAGGCTCTAAGTGGCTTCACATTAAAGCATTTGCACAATTTTCATAATTTAAAATATACAAAGATGCAAACATTAAAACAGAATTAAATGTAAAAGTTTGCCCGTGCCTGGGTTAGCCCATCTTTTTGTGCTTTTCATGTGTCTGCATTGGGCTTCATTCACAGAAAAGACTAGTTGTATGTGCATTGTGTGCAAATTTCGTGGCCTGAATCATATCATTTAGCTCCAACTGGAGTAGACATATAGAAGTATTTTTGAGCGGCGAGTCAACAGACTTACATCCTACTTATTTAATGGCTACACTCTAAAGGAGAGTATCAATAGGGTTTATGGCTTAAATTTGAGGTTTTGGTCTTGTTTTTGCATTAGAGGCAAACACTCTTGTTGAGGCTGAAGGAGATATTTTGTGAGTATTTTCCACATTCCTTGTCTGGGAGAGGATGCTTGCCTCCAATCAATGAGCGGAAACCATGTGGGGAGGGCGAGCCGGGGACATGAAGCGAAAGGGCGTAGGGCAGGATGCTTGGGTGGGAAAGGTGCCACACCACTGCTTAGCAAGGGAAGAACAGGGTTGGGAACAAATAATTTCCTTGGGGAACCACAAAAAATACTACTAAGGAGCCCCCTTTGTCTGTATGGGTTACATGTTGTACTTTTGGGAACAAGAAAACTCCTAATCATTTCCTTGGGGGGGGGGGGGAACACTTTGGAGCACCCTTTCTCTGCTTGGGGTTTCAGGTTGTACTTTTGGAAACAAGAAACCTCCTAATCTAATAATTTCCTTGGAGAAACATAAATTCCCACATTTTCAAGAAGACCTGATAAAAGCATATATTAAAGGCACTTAACATTAGCAGAAGGAACGGCCGGCCTTCAGTCTGACTGAGGGGCTCTTCCACTCCAGGCCTGTCTCGGCTGTTAATGAGGAGGAGGCAATACACTCACCAGACGGCCGCATCACTTCCTCCTACTCCTGCTCCCCCTCCTCCTCTTCCTCTGCATTAATAGCCAAGGAGGAGGAGGAGGAGAGTTGAAGAAGGCTGAATCCTAGCTGTTCCTTCCTTCCTTCACTTTCTTTCCCTTCTACTCCCTCCCTTCCCTTTCTCGTTCCCCTTATCCTTTCCTTTCTTTCATTCACTTTCTTCCTTTCCTTCACCTTCTTTCCTTCCCTTTTCTTCTTTTCCTAACTTATTTCTTTTCCTTATATCCTCCATTCATTTATTCTCTTCCTTCACCTTCTTTCCTGCCTTTCCCTGCTTTCCCTAACTCATTTCTTTTCCTTATTTCCTTCATTCACTTTATTCCTTCCCTTCACTTTCTTCCCTTCTTCTTTCCCTTACTCTTTCCTTTCCTTTCTTTACCCTCCCTCCCTTTCCTTTCCTCCCTTCCTTCCCCAGTTTTGGGAAATGTCACCTTGAGCCAAAGTTGCCAAAGATAGGTGAAAAGGTGCCCAAAGCCTGGCCCCAGTCAGTCCTTACTTTCTCTCTGCCTTTTCAGCCAAGTCTGTCTCCAACCTTATTAAAGAATTAGTCTGCCTTTTGATTACTCCTCCATGTATAATTTTGGAGCTGAAAATGTCTCCAAAAAACCCAGTGGGGAAGATGTCTTGGGGGGCAAAAGGGGCCGGATTTAAGGTGGATCACAAGGGGAGAAGCCTGTCCTCGTGTGGGGTCATTTTGCAATGTTTCTTTGACAGCCGAGGCAGGCCTGGAATGGAAGAGCCCCTCGGCAGGCTGAAGCTCGGCAGCAGGAGCCAAGCAGCTCTGGAGGGGCTTCAGTCTGACTGAGGGGCTCTTCCACTCCAGGTCTGCCTTGGCTGTTAATGTGGAGGAGGACGAGGAGGAGGCAACAGGCCCTCCAGCAATTGTATCGAGTGTATTGCCTTCCCTGTATTTTTTCCTACTGCGCATGCATGTCTTCCATTAATGAAGTATTCTGAAGTTTCAGAAATTTTGGAAAGTTCCGATTTTTTCCAAAATATTTCAACTCCGAATCGAACCACCAGCGCCCCCTACATCCGAAGCAAGTTTTGAACCCTTTTTAAAATCAAGCAAGCCTACTATCCAGGGTGGGAGAAAGAACTCTTGTTTGTTTGAGCCAATAGCGAATATTGCAATTGGCCACCTAGATTAGCCACCTGCTATCAGCATGGCCCAGTGTTTCCTTGACATCTGTAGCCATCAACTGTGGTCTTTTACAACAGAGACCCATGCACCAACTGCTCTCCCTTTCCTAACAATCCCTTTCTCCTTATCCAATCTCCTAATTGGCAGTGAGTGACAAATGGAATCATGGCCTGATGATTCACCCACAGGCATCCTCAGAGGTCATGAGGTCAGTTGGAATCTAGGCAAGGGAGGTTTATGTATCTGTGTAATATCTAGGGTGGGAGAAAGAACTATTGTCTGTATGATGCAAGTGTGAATGTTGCAATTGGCCACCTTGATTAGCATTGAATGGACATTCAACAGATATATAAACCCCACTTGCCTAGTTTCCAACAGACCTCACAACCTCTGAGGATGCCTGTCATAGGTGTCAGGAGAGAATGTTTCTGGAACATGGCCAAACAGCCTGGAAAACTTAGGAATCCTGTGATTCTTGCCAAGAAAGCCTTTGACAACATATTATCTCATAACTTCTTTATATTTTAAAGCCACTAAATTACTGTCTCAAGACTTATTGATATTTATTTTATTTATTTATTTTATTTATTAATCACGCTTCTATGCCGCCACTCCCGGAGGGGCTCGGGGCAGCTCACAAAAGCCGTACAGGCGCAATAAAAACAACAACAGTGGTAAAACAACAACCGATCGGCGATTAAAATAGTACAGTAGTTAAAAATCTGAGGTGAAACACATCACCACAGATGACAGTTAAAACAGAAGGGCTGTGGAAGGGCAGGCCTACAGGTCAAAGGCCTGGTGAAAGAGATAGGTCTTACAGGCCCGTCTAAAGGGGAGCAAGTCCTGAATAGCGCGTATTTCCGCCAGGAGGGCGTTCCACAAAGTGGGCGCAATGACGGAGAATGCCCTCCTACGGGTTGCTGTCAGACGCACAAGCCTCGCCGAGGGAACGTTTAAGAGGTTGGCACCCTCTGACCGGAGTGATCTCATTGGGCAATAAGGGGAGAGACGGTCCCTCAGGTACGCTGGCCCCAAGCCGTGTAAGGCCTTAAAGGTAAGAACCAACACTTTGAAAGTGATCCGGTGCTCAATTGGTAGCCAGTGCAGGTTTTGCAAGGCAGGTGTTATATGACTGCCAGCTGGTGTTCCAGACAGGAGTCGGGTGGCAGAATTCTGCACCAGCCTGAACTTCCTGGTCACCGACAGAGGAAGGCCAATGTAGAGTGTGCGTTGCAGTAGTCCAGTCTCGAGATGACGGTGGCTTGGATCACCGTGGCCAGGTCGCTCCGGGATAGATAGGGGGCCAGCCGCCTCGCCTGTCTAAGATGGAAAAAGGCAAATTTGCTGGCCATGGAGACCTGGGTCTCCATGGTCAGCTGGGAGTCCAAGTGGACTCCTAGGCTCTTTACTAGAGGCGATGGGCATAGTGCCACACCGTCCAGGGTCGGAAGCTGGACATCCCCATCACCCGGGCGACCTAGCCACAAGATTTCCGTCTTCGCTGGATTCACCCTCAACCTACTGGCTCGCAGCCATCCAGTAACGGCTTCGAGGCAGCGCTGGAAATTATCAGGGACGGATCCAGGCCTGCCCTCCATCCTCAGAATGAGCTGAGTGTCATCAGCGTACTGATGACACTCAAGCCCAAAACTCCATACCAGCTGTGCAAACGGCTGCATATAGATGTTAAATAACAGAGGATGAATCGTTGGAGAGAAAATGAAGAAATATGCTAATTGCTCTTAAAGAGAGTCCAAATATTGGGAAATGAGAGAAACTAAACAAAACTGGAAGTTTTCCTAACTCTTTAACGTTAGTTTTAAATTAGCACACAGTGAGGATGGAGGAAGCAGATAACTAGGGAGCTTCTTGCTGATCAAGTATGCAGTAAATTGTGATTTGGATTAAGAAGACATGCTTGCATATCTGATTTTTCAAATTCTATAAGAAGATGTCTTGATCTATAGATCTCAGGCTTGGATAAGAACTTGTATGTCCAACAGATTTTATCAATTACTTCACCGATCTTTAAATTTAATGTATTGCTAAGATTTTGTGCCTTTATTCTGGGACAAAGGACCTGTAAAAGCTGCTATTACTTTATGGGGGAAACATTGTATTTCTTAACCTTATAAGAAATAGAGTGTTTATCCAGCATTGCAGATACTTTTTTCCCTTTCAAGTTTACATCCAGTACTTCTTTCTGTTGCTTATAGCGTATTTCTCCTCCTTGTAAAATGGGGGATAATGCTATACTTGAGAGTTGTCGGTACTTTCTTCATATTTATTCTAAAAATACTGCTGGTTGGCTTTTGAGAAAAGCTGTCTTTTTAAATTTTCTGGCTAATGATTTGAATTGTAATGCTCATGTCAGTTTGTATTGATCCTAGAGGGGAATGGAACAATTCACCTCGAAGAAAGGGAGCAATTAGATGCCCTGTTTCTTTGTGGTTGAGTCCTGTTTTGTTTTGTTTTTCTAAGTATGGTATTTTGTATGTGCATGTGTATATGTGCATAGCCTAAGAAAAAGCTAGGAGCAAAACAGTAGGCAACTGTCTCAAATGTACACAGTCTTGCCGGTGAAGCAGAGGGTGGTTTTTGCTAGAGGCCTTTCTTCTGCTGGTAGATGGAGACAAGCAGACATTTCAATTTGAGGCACTGTCTCCAACACTGACCATTTAATTCACAAATCATATGAGAAACTTCTGAAAACCCATCTCTGTGTTAGAATGGGAATGAAACTACTTAGCTCATTATCCAAATTTTTTGGTGAGTGCTGAAAGAAACTTCCCATTTGGTACATACACATTACTCTTTACAGGCCACACAGATTTCAAAGGGGGTGGTTCAGACCAGCAATCTAAGCAGAAAGCAAAGACAGTCCAATGTCAAGCATAAAGATGGTCCAGCTGAACAAGAACCAAGGTAGTGCATGAAAAGTCTAGTGGCCCATTGAGTCTTCAAGCATTATTATTGCTATCTTGGCAGCCATCTCTCCACAAAAGTCAACATTGATACTGAAAAACAACACCGCCTGAGCACTGCGAGTACACCATTCAGAGTTAAAGTCCAGAACACCTGGAGGGCCAAAGTTTGCTCATGCCTGGTCTACACACTCCAATCAGGCCAAGTCTGCTTTGTCACCATTACCATGGCTGGGTGACCACAGAGCTCCAGGAGAGGTCCTGGCCATTATGGGGACACCATGATGACATCAGAAAAGGCACCTGTGTGACTAGAGACAAGGAGAAAGATAATCCCACCTCCTTCTCCCAGGTAAAGAAAGTGCTGATATCAGCATGGACCAGAGCATCCTTCACATCTGCAGCCATCAATACTCATGTATTACAGCAGGGACCCGGGTACCACCTGCCCTCCCTTCCCTAACAATACCTTTCCCTTACCAAACCTACTAGTTGGCAGTGAGTGACAAATGTGGAGAAATAAGAATGATCTCCACATCAGACTCCTCTCTCTCACACACACCCCTTCCAGTGAGTCAGTGAATGAATAACTGGTGTGAAACAGTGGCATAATACATCCAATTCTCTTTCTTCCTGCCCATGTATTGTAATTAATTGATGACTGAGTGAGAAAGTGTGTGACTGATGGAGGAGTCTGATTCCCCCATCTGAACCCTTCTCTCCAACCACCTACAGTACTTCAGTGAATGTGAGTGATGACGGAGTGGGAGCTCTGTTATAATTGCTGTTGTTGTATTTATATCCCACTTTTATCTTTTCACCAACATGCAAAGCAGCTCACAATATTTTAAAAAATCCAATTTAGAATATACCAGTTTGCCACATCTTTGAATGAGTGAGCTGGGTGCCCCTTATCCCCTCATATCTGGAGAGATTGTTGCATTTCATAAAATGGCAATAAGATAATAAATATTCAATAAAATGACACACATACCCTCAACAACCAGCGAATTCTAGATATTTGGTGGCACGTGTGTATGTGTGTGGCATCTCTACACTTGCTGGACCTAAGTAACAACTCATTCATCTGTCCCATCCTTCAAACAGCACCACCCTGATTTCAACCTGATCCAAGTGCCGGTCACACATTGCAAGTTTCCTAGAAACTGTGGAGTGAAAAGGAAGCTCTTTAAAATTGCATTAAAGGGGTGTTGTGTGGTTTCTGGGCTCTATGGCCGCATTCTAGCAGATTTTGTTTTGCCTGCATCTGAGGCTGCAATCTTTAGAGGATTGCATTAAAGCTTCAAAGCAGCACTTTCATTTTGAGGGACACTGTGTGTTCCAACAGCACTAGGACTGAGGTATGAATGTATTATTTTTCAGGTGTGGATCCACCTTATATAACCCTTACCGGAAGCCCCTAATGGCAATTTTTTCTCCATGTTATCTTGATCTTAAGATAAAGTGAATCTATTTTCTGCCCATTGTGGATTCACTAGGATTGACCTTAGTCTCAGAATCACAACATAGTGAGTTCAAAACATAAATAGAAAGAATTCTCTCCATTCCCATCCCATCTGTCATGACAATAGACGTGATGGATTTGGCCTACCTGCTCACACCATGCCAATGCGCAGCTTGAGTCTATTTTGTTGACTGCTTCATGTAGAGATGCCTTTCAATCAAAGTGCACAAAAGGCAGGGCCAGAGGTGGGAGACACAAAAGGTATCTTAAGACTAGAGCATGCGCTGGTTGTAAAAGAGCAAGAGAAATACAAAAGCATTTCCTGGGAAAAAGCCAGTGGATAACACACAATAGGGTGGCGTGTTGGACGAGAAATGCCAAAAGGTAACACACAGGAAAGGGCTGCTGTGAGAAATATATTAGGGATTGGGGGGTGAGGACCAGCACAGTGGCATGACAAGAAGGCTTGCAGTAAAACAGGTAATTAGTACCAAAGCTTGCGTGGAAGGGCTGAAAGCAAGCACAGATAGCTGTGGGCAAAGAAGAAGAGAAAGCAAGGGACAGAATGCAAGAACAAGATGCATCTCACAATAGAGAACATGTCGTAGGACATTTTTCAATGTAACCCAAATATAGTGGTATCCAAAAAATGCTGCCTTCAATAAAAGCAAAAATTTAGTGCAAGGGACAGTGGAGATAATGCTTATGAGCTTAGTTGTGCACACTGGATCAGAGTGGTCTGGTAGCTGTTAGCATTCTCTGAAATAGATGTTGATGAAGGCTTGATGAGTGATCGCCTCTCTTTCTCTGGGTTTATAAGAACATTGCTAGTATGTTTTTATATCATTCCTCATCAAAAAGGGAAATGACCCTGCAGATTTTTCCCTAGTATTGTCCAACCACGTTTGCATGTGTCATTTATGTAAATATCATTTATGTATCCATCTATCCATCTATCCATCCAACCACCCCCTCCCCATCCTCCATCCCATCCCCATCTCCCCTCCCCCACCTCCCACCTTCCATCCCATCCCCCATCCCCCATCCCATCTCCCATCCCATCTCCCATTCCCCATCCCCCATCCCATCACTCTGAGACAGTGAGCTTATTGGAGTAGGAAGTCCCTCTGCACATGTCTAAGAAAGTTGTTCCTCCACAGAATGAGAAACTTGGTTTTGCTTCTTGGCCTTACTTTTGCACAGTTAAAGCTTGTGCGCCAGCTGCGCCCATGTGTTGGGAAGTCTGACTTGGCCACAGTGGTCCATGCTCTGGTTACATCCCGAATAGACTACTGCAATGCTCTCTACGTGGGGTTGCCTCTGAAGACTGCTCGGAAGCTGCAATTAGTCCAACATTTGGCAGCCAGGTTACTAACAGGAGCAGGGCACAGGGAGCATACAACTCCCTTGGTGTGCCAGCTCCACTGGCTGCCAATTAGCTTCCGAACACAATTCAAAGTGCTGGTTTTAACCTACAAAACCCTATACGGTTCTGGCCCAGTTTACCCGTCCGAACGGATTCTCCCCTATGAACCATCAAGGACATTAAGATCCTCCAGAGAGGCCCTGCTCTCGGTCCCGCCAGCTTCGCAAGCGCGATGGGCCTTCTCTGTAGTTGCCCCTCGGCTGTGGAACTCTCTACCAAGTGATGCTAGAACTGCCCTCTCTCTGTTGTCCTTTAGGAGGCTGGTGACGACTTGGATATGGAACCAAGCCTTCCCAGAATAGGCTGAGATTGGCTATTAACTGAATGTTTGACCACGTTTAAAGATTGAGTGGAATTGTTTTAATGGCGATGTGGTTTTATGCTGGGTTTTTATGTATTTTAATATGTTGTTCTAGTTGTTTTTAAATTGTATAGCATTGAATCTTTGCTGTTATGCCGGTCCAAGTCCCTCGATAGAGGTGAGAAGGTTGGGGTACAAAAGTTTTAAATAAATAATAATAAATAAATAAAATATCTGGAGTACTGAGACCAGTTCTGGGACATGCCCAGAAAAGGCTGATCAAGTTGATAGAAAGTTATAGAAACCAACCCCATGAGAAGCACTGCTTGATTTTCAAGCAAAAAGTGGGTGCTAGAAATAACGTACTAGATTTGAAGGGCACAATCTGGGGATCACCACCAGATGCAGTGAAGACATTTGCTCTTGTGCTTTGTTACTCTGCTGCTGAGTACACATGCCCAGTGTGGAACACATCTCACCACCATGCTAAAACAGTGGGTGTGGCTCTTAATGAGACATGCCACATTATTTATGCCCAACAACATTGGAGAAATTATACTTTCTAGCCGACATTGCACCACCAGATATCCACTGGGAAATAGCAGCTAGCAATGAAAGGACCAAGGCAGTGACATCTCTGGCCCATCCTCTGTTCAGATATAAGCCAGCATGCCAATGGCTTAAATCAAGAAAAAGCTTCCTAAGCTCTACAGAGATACTTGCAAGAATGCTGCAGCAAGCCAGGGTTCAAAAGTGGCAGGCTAAAACCTGAAACCTCAATCAGTGGCTGAGACCGATTGAGAAACTCTCTCCTGGGCACACAGAAGGCTGGGCAACTTGGAAGGTGCCGATTAAGACTGCACCCTGGCACCACGAGATGACGAGCTAATCTTAAGAAATGGGGCCACAAAGTGGTGCCCACGACATGTGAGTGTGGAGAAGAGCAAACCACAGACCACTTACTACGATGCAGTCTGGGCTCTGTCACATGCACAATGGAGGAACTTCTTATAGTGACACCAGAGGCATTTGAAGTGGCCAGCTTCTGGTCAAAAGAAATCTAATATAATGCAACTTAGTTGTTTTTATACATTATAACTGTATTCTCAATTTGTTTCTGACATGATGAATAAATACCCCACAAGGATTGTTTAACAGAGTTTGGTGTGTTTACCTTGGAGAAGAGAATGCTGAGGAATATTACCATGAATATATCATAAATATCTGAAAGGCTGTCATGATCAAAACGGAGAGAGATGGCTGTTATATGTTCCAGAGAATGGAATCTAAACCAACGCTTTCCAATTACAAGAAAGGAGATTCTGAAAAAAATAGGAAAACTTTCTTACAGGAATAGCTATGTGACAGTGGAATAGATTACTGCCAAACTCAGCAACAGAAGAAGATAAGATTCTCTTTTGCTTGTGTGTATGTGTTTTTTTTTAAGCAACAATGGATATACTAGCTCCACCTGAGCAATGCTTTAGCTGTGGATTCCTGTACTGGCGGAGGGATGCACTGTGACTAGATGATTTTTGAGGTACCTTCCAACTTTACAGCTCCATGAATCTATGAATGTGGCACAATGATACAAATTGGCTGAATCTTACCAACATCTGTCTCCATTTCTTTAAAAACAAAACAGCCCACTGCTCAGCAATATGATTTATCAAAGAATCTCAGCTACTCCTGAATGAATATCCAGCATCAATGCATGTTATGAAATGAGTTACACTTCCAGGGATGCCACTTGGGGAAAATCCATTTCCATTTGTCTCTCCCTGTTGTCTTTGTTCACAAAATCCCTCCCTCTTCTCCCTCTTTCATGCATCCGGAGAGATAGATATCTATTTTCAGCTTGGTAATTTATGATAAACAGGTGGTGTGGGTATTTCCAGGCTGGTTCATGCCAAAAAGGAATGGATTTACCTCACTACAGGGAGTAACGTTTTAGTCATTAATGGAGAGTTGAGTCTTGGCTCATCTACCAGAGAACTGGCAAACCATACTCTATTAAGCACAAGTGGGATTTGGTCCATTGTGTAGACTCCAAACAAATATATGTGTCGTGGAGAATGCATTGTTAAATCCTTCAGAAGGAAAAGAGCTGCTTTTGGGACAAATGCCATTTAGCTGTAATTATGAAGTAAACAGGATGTCCGTGAACTTGCGTAATTAAAATCTTTGTTTACAAAGAAGAAAAGTCAAGAAAAAATATGATTAATTTATACCTGTTTCTGAAGTTCTCCATAAGAGTTTGTTTTATGAAAAGTGGGTGTGTGGGGTGAAAACAATAGAAAACATTGGACATTTAAAAATTAGAGGGGAAGAGAATCCAAGAAATAAAGCTGAGCTGATAAACTATTGGGTTAGAATTAGAAATGTTTTGTTCCCATCTGAGCAAATGGCAGCATAACATAGATTACTGCAACGCTCTCTACGTGGGGCTGCCTTTGAAGACTGTTCGGAAGCTTCAACTGGTCCAATAAACAGCAGCCAGGTTGATAACAGGAGCGGCACTCAGGGAGCACACAACCCCTCTGTTGTGCCAGCTCCACTGGCTGCCAATCTGCTACCGGGCACAATTCAAAGTGCTGGCTTTAGCCTTTAAAGCCCTAAACGGTTCTGGTCTTACTTACTTGTCTGAATGCATCTCTCCCTATAAACCTTTGAGATGTTTAAGATCATCTGGAGAGGCCCTGCTATCAATCCCGCCCTCTTCACAGGCGTGATTGGTGGGGATGAGAGACAGGGCCTTCTCAGTGGTGGCTCCTCGGCTTTGGAATGCTCTTCCGAGTGACATCAGATGTGCCCCCTCCCTCTTGACATTTTGCAAGTTAAGACCTGGCTGTTTGACCAGGCATTTGCAGGTGAAGCGTAGTTATTACCTAAACTGAGATCTAAGGAACGATGATGACGCAATGGAAATCGATTTTAATAATGAGACGCTGAGATTGTGTTTTTTTAATTTTAATTTTAATTGCTAAATTTGTGTTTTATATGGTTGTTTTATTAATTGTTGGTGTATTTTATCTGTGGGGAGTCCTTGCCATGTGTACACCACCTCGAGTCGCCTTCGGACTGAGAGGGGTGGTATAAAACTATAGTAAATAAATAAATAAACATGTAGAAAAGCATCTTGCTTTCACAACATCTGAGAGCAAACTGAAGGCTCAATGATTCAGACCAGAAGTTCCTTCTCGGCTTCTACTCCTTCCTATGAAGTAGGAAACTACAAAGGACATCTCCTTGTCTGGAATTTATTGTTATACTTTTTCTCCAAGAAAGTTTTGGAAAATCCATAATCTATTGGAAATTTCAGTGCACTATAATCCTTATTGCAAAGGTAAAAATGATGTCACCTCTGTCTAGCAAAATGTCACTATGAACATTGAGACCACCTGAAAATCATTAGTTGAAAGAATGGGATGACCTTGTTAGAAGTCAAACCTTAAGATGAGCGATATTAATGTAATAGCACCACAGGAAGCTCAGTTGTTAAACTGAGGAGCCATGACTTTAAACATCCAAGGATATAGAAAGGCCACTACAAAAATATATCTGGTTAACAGAGGATGGTTGTTTTAAGTAGAGTTTGCAGTTGTAATTGCTGTTGCCTAAATATATATACACTCCCTTAAAATATGCACTCAAGAGACAAAACAAAGTAATCTTCTTTGAAAAATAACATATCTTGTTTACTAACAAACTTGTAGATATTCATTATACAGGCACGTAGTCTTGAAAGGTCTTTAAGCATATCTGAACTCACTCAAGTCCATGAGCGCACACCTCCACCTCCAAAGAGGTCTGAAACCAAATTTACATTATTGAAGTCCAAAAGCATACTGAACATACAGTAAAACAGAGTCCTGAGTTTGCACATGCTCAGTACAATCACATCTATAACTCCTCCCACATCAAAGAGAAAAGCCAAACTGGCAAATCAACATAATAGGGTTGGTTGATCCAAAAAAAAATCGTGGTTCTAAAATCAAATGGGGGTATTCTTAATGTAAAGACAAAAATATTTCAAAAAATTTCTTATTTGATATGTTATTACTTACGAATTTTGTAATTAGTTCTTATTCCAGCGCATGCTTATTCCAGATGGTTTTGGCCTACAACTCCCAGAAATCCTAACAGCTGGTAAACTGGCTGGAATTTCTGGGAGTTGCAGGCCAAAACTGGAATAAACCACACTGAATTCTAGATGGGACTCCAAATAGGAAGGAGGAGGAGGAGGAGGCTGGTGCAATCACAATGTATTGGCAAGGTGTGAGGGGAAAGCAAGCAAGTCTACAAGGGTGGTTTCCGCAAGAGTAGTAGTCTATCCACGCAAATGCAGCTTCACAATAATCAACACAATAGCAACTTCATAATAATAAACTCAGAGCAACTTTACAAAGCAACTTCACACAGAGGTCTTCATAGTAGCAACTGCACAATGATGGATGGATATATCTGAGTCTTGCCATGCCATGTGGCAGTACTACTCACTGTACTGGTGAGCGTGGATAGAAATCCTGTGGGGAAGTGTCCTTGAATAAGGCACTTGTGAATCCTGGTGGAGAGAGAGACAGCCAAGTGTGGTAGAAAGGCCAGGAAGGAAAGGGTGGAGCTTACAAAGCCTTTTTGGACTTCAACTCCCAGAAACCACCACCAAGCAAGAGTCCAAAAATGGTAACTTTTCTCAGTTTTGCAAGGAAAGCGAAAAGGAGGAGGAGAAGATCAATATTTGTATAGAGAAGACAACCCCCCACTCCTGCGTACTAGCTCTGGCAGAAGCAGAAAGATCTCCCTGAAGAGTGCAAAAGGACTTCAATTCCCAGAAGCCTTGGCACTTAGACCCAAAAGAAAGGGATTGTGGGAATTGAAGACCCCCAGCCCTGCAGTCAGGATTAGTTTTATTCCCATCCCAAGTGTGTGCATACTTATTTAGAAGGATAGGATCCAGATATCCTACAATGGCTCTCTGTGATCTTCCAAGTGTGCTTTCTTTGTCTGGACTTCATTTCCTAGAACCCCTCAGCACTGACCAGGCTGGCTGAGGCTTCTGGGAGTTGAAGTCTTTTGGTTAAAACAGCCAAAGCAATGGAGAACCTAAGATTGAGAGCCGCTCTCCAGGGACTGACTCACTCTCAAGTAAGTGAGGCTTTGTTTGGCTGCTGTGCTGTCCTCTGCGCACTTCTTTCAAGCTTGCCGGCATACAAGCGGCAAGACAGGAAAACTTTTGCGACGGTTCGTCAAATTCCCGGTGTGGAGATTCGAAACGCCGCCTACAAGCTAGCGTCGATCTGTGTGGTGTAACAAGGATTTTCTATTTTAAACCGTAAAGAATTTCGCTGCCACCATTTATTTATGCCATTGACTTGTAAAGAGTGGTGAGGAGACTTGTGATTTAAATGAAGTCACGGAGAGAGTTTTGAACCAGAACCTAAACAATTTATTGTGCACAGTGCTTAGTTGGTTACACGTCCGGAGAGGTATATACTTAAAACATTTGGTTTCCAACACAAAGTAACTCTAACCTTGAGTTACTAAGCCACTAGGCTTCCTATTCCTATTTCTCAAGCTTTACTGCTTGTCTATAACACTCAACACTTTATATTCCCTCAGGAATATTTAGCAACTCTACCTAATTGCTACCAGCTTCTCTCAGCTGCCCTGCCAACCAACTGACTTTGGTCGCAGCTTCTGGCCAACTGACATTCTCCAACTGCTGCTGGCTAACTGTCAGAATTTTTAAAATGTGCACCTGCACAAGCCAGTATTAGGCTCACTCGAACATTCCGAGGGCTGTGCACTTCAATAATCCTGCTGACTGTCCAGGATTTAACCATATAAATAAACACAAATAAACACCAATAAATACAAATAAACACAAAACCCACAAATCTCACAATACACACATTCACCTCACTACACCCGGTTGTTAGCTAGCGCCGTAAATCAGCGTAGGAAAACTTTTGCGACCCTTGCTATTTCAGCGGGTTTAAGCAGCTTCACAGGGACAGGAGGACAGGATGGTGAGGTGAAGCAATAAGATGAATGTAGGTGGGAACCGAGGGGGAGCCAGGAGAAGACAGGGAGAAGGTGTGTGACTGATTACAATAATTAAGAATTAATTACAATAATTAAGAAAAATGGCAGCTCCGAGGTTCAGTAAACAAAGTCCACTTCCGGGTTGGCGCTCGAGGCGCGGTAAACATCAAAAGTAGCTTTTTTAACGAATCTAATACGATTTCAAATAATTTTCAAACCGCAGAGACCAAGCCTGCAACATACACATAGAATGCAGGCTAACAATTGTATATACATTAACAAACAGTTAATGGAGGCTTGGAAGGTTGCGCATTTCCAATAGAAACTGTGGCAAGAGTGCTGCTGGCAGATGGGGCAGTTGCTCTTGGATTACAGAAATTGGCCCCGGTCCAACAATCTCCAGGATTACAAGGTCAGGGATGCCTTATATCAGAGGTGTCAGATCTGTGGCTCTCCAGTATTTTGGGGTCTCCCATAATAATCATAACTTTATTTATCTTCCGTTTTATCTCCCCGGAGGGACTCAGAGCAGATTATAATTTACATATATAAAGCAAACATTCAGTGCCTTTTTACACAGTGAACAATAACATACAATACACAGACAGACAGAGGTAATGGCCTTCCCATTTCTATCTCCAGCATCTGGAGGTGATGCTCAACTCTGGCAATGGGAAGGTGTCTTTATTCCATGCCGAGGATTCTGTTGTCTTCAGCCTGAATCATAACACCATGTAATACAATTTTTGTTCTTGGGTTAGAATTAGAAATGTTTTGTTCCTGTCTGAGCAAATGGCCACATGCAGAAAAGCTCTTAATGAGCATTTTGTAATTTCCTAATTGGTTCTATAATAAAGACATGGGAAAGGTTTATTAAACTGCAAAAACTTTGTTTTTGTGGGAGAGACATCCTGCTGCACGTTTTGCAATAGTTTTTCAACGGAGATCTCATAGATTTTCAACCAATTCAACATAGTTTGTGGCAGACATGAGAAATAATTTTTTTTGCAGTATAACAACTACTGTATAGACTTGAATATAAGCCAACCCAAATATAAGCCTAGGGACCTAATTTTACCACAAAAATCCGAGAAAGTGTATTGACGTGAGTATAAACCGAGGGTGAGAAATGCAGCAGGTACTGGTAAATTTCAAAAAAATTAAAATAGATATCAATAAAATTACATTAGTTAAGTCATCAGTAGGTTAAATGTTATTTAATATTTACACAAAACTGTAATTTAAGATAAGACTGTCCAACTCTGATTAAACTGTTATTCTAACTTTCTTCAATGTAAATGTGCTTACGTATCTTCCAATAATAATAATGAGAGTAAAATATCTGTAATAACAATAATAATAGAGCAAAATAATGGAAATGCAATAATAACAGTAATAATAGAATTAAATAATAAATGTAATAACAATAATAATAAATATTATAAAATAATAATTGTAATAATAACAACAATAATAAAGTAAAATAATAAATGTAATAAGAGTAATAGAGTAAAATAATAAATGTAATAAAACAATAGATTAAAATAATGTAAATCTAATAATAATATTACTAGAGTAAAATAATAAATAACTTTAACTGAAGTATAAGCCAAAGGAGGCTTTTTCAGCCTAAAAAGGCTGAAAAACTCGGCTTAGATTTGAGTATATATGGTACTTTCAAAATAAGTACCACCCAATTAAACAGGAAATAACACTAAAGTGGTTGGTGTAGAAACAACACAGATTACTGTTGGCCTGGATCATGACAAAAATACCCTTAGAAGGATTACAACTGTGAACTCTAGTATGCAAGATGTGTCTTCTGAAACAGAATAATGACCCTTCCAAGTCAGTGCAGAATCCCAAATCCAATGGGGGTCACTTCCACAATTTCGGTGGTTTCTAGCCTGTTACGGATCTCCTGCTTTCAGAACATTGTAGAAATCTAGGTGAGACACGGGTGTTTTAAACACAATGATAAAAATGTTTCCAGAAGCATTACTACACGTTTTTCCTTATATTCATTGCTTTTACAGTTACCATAGCAGTAACATTTACGCTCAGCAGTATCACTATAATTGTCCACTACTAATGGAATTATTTTTCCTTCTGACATTTATTTCTAAAGATATCACTGCAGTTCTTTAATGCCCTTAAAATTATTAATAAGTATAATAACTGAATGCCTTTAAAGATATAAATGACTAGAACATTTTTGATTTGTCTCTATCATGGTAAGACTCAAGTTTATTGAAAGATAGACAATGCTGAGGACCACTAACTTGAATCCTATTCCAACTGCATAAGACTCATTACATCAATTTTTAATTTTTTCCTTGATTTGCACCAACCCTGGTGCCTTTCTTTCCCCCATATTGTGATCTAGTTATGCATTTTATGTGTCTATATCTATAAGCTTTTTTGACCTCATTTAGGTGTGCACAGATTGTCACATAATCTATAAACTTGAGAGTCCTTTCTAACACTATTGAGTTAGAAAACACTATTGAGACATTACACAAATATCAGTCTCTGGTTTCCCTACCAGCAATACTCTTCATCAGCAAATACAATTATGTAGGGGTAAGAAGAACTGGACCAATACAATTTCCCTAGACACATTTAATCACTTTCTCCCTGCCTCTTCTGTCAGATCTCTAAAATCAGGATGGATGGCCAAATCAATCTATTACCATATTGGTTTATTGGGTGATCACACTTGTTTCATGCTGCAAGTCACTTCTGGTGACATTTCTGGCCCATCCTCTGCTCAGATATCAGGCAACATGGCAATTACTTAAATCTTATTGTCAGGACTTTGAGAGTGCAGCCAACAGACTAGTCACAGACCTAGCCGAAAGAGGATATCCACAAACAATACTTAACCAAGCTCTTGTCAAAGTCAGACAGGTGCCTAGAGACACCCTACTCCGGCCTACCAGCAAGTCTAGAAACACCACCAGATTGGTGTGGCCTTTAACATACACTCCACATTCCCACTATATACAAAACATAGTGAAAAAATATTGGCCATTGTTGGCAGGAATTCCTGGCTTGGAAACTCCACCCATGGTGGCACACAAGAAAACCAGGTCTATTAAAGACATCCTGGTACATTCCAACCATCAGAGGAAGACACATCCCAGTAGTGCCTTCAAACCCGGCACGAAAAACTGTGGATCATGCAGTATCTGCCCACAGGTCAACACCTCCATCACCATTCAGAATAGGCTTAAGGCCAGAAAATTTGACATTCGGTGTTTCTTCACGTGTGCCACTTCCAATTTAATTTATACCCTGGTCTGCCCATGTGGGTATGTTTATGTGGGCCAGACTGGCTGCCAACTATGGACGAGAATGATTGAGCACAGGTTGAAGATCAAGAATGGGGCTACAGATTCCATCCTGTACAAACATTTCCTTGAAAATAAGCATTCCTGTGACTCTTTTACTTGCATGGGCCTAGAAAAAGTGTATACTCGGGAGTATGGAGACATACACTCAGCACTTCTCAGAGCTGAATACAAATGGATCATTCTCCTCTCTAGCGAGACACCTGTTGGCCTCAATGAGGTATTAAACATACAAACACTAATCACCTAATTGCAATCTACTCCCTCCTGTTCCTTTCCCTGCCTTTCCTGCTCGGAGAGTACACAAGTCCCTGGGTTTGCAGTAGACTTACCTTTGGGTCACCCTTGATTCGGTGGAATCCATCCACATTTTGTGATGTTCATGATTCATTCTATTTTGGTGAGTGTGTGTTTGGTTATGTAACCAAATATTGAAAATGTATTTATTATATTTGGTTATTGTAACCTTGTCCTTTTGCTGCTACTTAGCCTATTTGTGTTTATTCACAGGTTATATTATGACTATACCACCAATACCATGACTGTATGTTTAATTTTTAATGCCCTGATGAAGCTAAAATATTGATTAGCGAAACGGGATTTGGGATCCTCCTCAAACCTGGATATCACCCGTTGGCATTTGAGCAACAGCGGTGGGAGCTGCCAGCCCCACCCCTGAGTCTACTCATCTTGTATTTACCTGGCGTGCATGATTTGGTGTTGTTGGGGCCGATTCTAAACCGCTTGGGATTCACAGCATCACACTGTGAGCCCAATAAACTATTTTTGATACCTTTGCATCTTTCTATTGAGATCAGCTTCTGCGTCTGCCCACTGTTTTTCAGGGCCACGCGGAGGCACGGGAGGCTCTTCGACCCAGTGCCTAGGTCGGGGTTATCCCCCCCTCCTGGACCCAGGTCCCGTTCCTCAGCCATTTGGCCTCAGCATCCACCCATTGGGATTCCTTGGCATGCCTTGTTTACAGTGCATGGGCCCTTTAATTCCAACCTTCTCACACTCGCTGTGACGGGAACCCGTTGTGAACAGCCTCGACACGTCATCACGTTTGGCAACAGAGGCACGTCCTACATCATCCACGGGCGTCCCTCCGTTGCTGCCCGACGCCTCATCGTCATCTACCACGTCAACACGTCATCAACGTGGGACGTCCACGTCATTTCTTCGCGCTGTGTTTACCTGCTAAATCACTCTAGGAGGACGCGGCGAAAGCGCGCACCCGGTCTCGCCGCCTGAGGAATCATCCCTGCAGCTCGAGAACGCCGGACAGCATTCCACAGCCCCGCCGGTGGCAGTCATCCTCCTGACGTACACTTTGGATTGATTTTGCTGCCGACAGAGGGACTCCATCTGAGACGGTATTTTTTAAAAAAAATAAGTTTTATTAAGGTTTTCATACTTAAAACAGAACAACAAAACATAAGCAACAACCTGCATATACCCCCCCCCCCCCCGAACCCACAAACCCGCAATCATATCCGACCATCCACACCAGACTTCCCCCTCCCTCTCCCTCCCCTCTCTGGACCGCGTTAGGTCCTGGCTTACAGTTATTTGTAGCCAAACCAAGTAAATCCTCTTATCTTAACCGTCAGGTTTAAATCACAAGTAAAATTTCTCATTAATTTCCATCTTCTTTTGTTCCTTCAAAAAGTCTAGTATTGGTGACCAATCAGTAGTCTCCATATTTTGTGACAGTGCTCTTGAGAGACAGTCTATATTAGCTATAGCCAATAGCCTAAATATCCAGTCTTATTCCTTTGGCGGGGATTTACCCTTCCAGCGTTTTGCCAGCACCAGTCTCGCTGCAGTAATACAATAAATAAACAGTTTTTCTTTGTTCTTCTCCAAAGTAAAGTCTAGCAAACCTAACAGCATATATTCTGCTTTAAAGGAAAACTCAATGTTAAGCGCAGCTTTCATTGCCCTATAAACTTTTTTCCAAAATTTTCTCACCTGTTTACATCCCCACCACATGTGCATAAATTTCCCCTCTACTTCCCCACATTTCCAGCAGTTATTGCTGTATGCGGGGGAGTATTTGGCGATCTTATCGGGCGTCAGGTACCATCTATAGAACATTTTGATGCTGTTTTCCCTGAGGTCGTAAGCATATGTATACTTGGAGTGTTTTCTCCACAGCCTTTCCCAGCGCCTCAGGGGGATCTCATGTCCTAGGTCCTGCGCCCATCTAACCATACAAGTTTTTACTACCTCCTCCTCTGTGCTCCACTCTAGTAGCTTTTTATAAAATGCCGCAATCCTGCCTTTCCTTTTAGCTGCCACCTCGTCCCAAAATTGGTTAGCCTCATCGTACCCCAGGACTTTATCCTTCTGGTATATATCAAAGATTTGTCTATGTTGGAACCAATCGAGGCTATCGTCCGTTTCCCTTAATTCAGTAAGATTTTTCACTACGAATACCGGTCCTTGTCTTCTCAGTATCTCCTCATATCTCAGTCGGCTGCCCATCCCATATTGCCTCCTACCGAAGGCTTCTAAGGAGGAAAGCCATTTAGGGATTTTATCGAAGAGTCTCTCTCTGTGCTTCTGCCAGATCCTCAGAAGGGGTTTTCTAAAACAGTGTGCATTAAAGTTCTTTTCGACTTTAGCTCTGCCGTACCAAAGATACCCATGCCAGCCCGCCCTCAGGTCAAAGCCTTCGAGGGCGAGCAGCATGGTATCCTTCAGCATGGTCCAGTCTATTACCCACTCTAAGGAGCAGGCCTCGTAGTAGCACCTGAAATCAGGCACCCCAAGCCCGCCCCGATCTTTCTCGTCTGTTAGATTTTTCCAACTAATCCTGGGTCGTCTGCCTAGCCATAGGAATTTTCTAATTTCTTTGTTCCATTTTTCAAATATGTTGGCATTAAGCAACACAGGTATATTTTGAAAGAGGAAGAGGAGTTTGGGGAGGACATTCATTTTAATTAAGGAGATTCTGCCTAATAGTGAAAGGTTCAGAAATTTCCATTTAGCCAGGTCTCGTTGGGTTTCCCGCCATGTACTCTCGTAGTTATTTTTCACTAAATCCAGATTTTTCGGTGTAATAGTTATTCCTAAATATTTTATTTTCTTTGTCGTAAGAATTCCCACCTTTTTTCCATTTCTTCAATCTCCTTTTTATCTAAATTTTTCACTATCATTTTGGTCTTGTCTTTGTTTAATTTAAATCCCGACGCCTTGCCATAATCTTCTAATTTCTTAATCCATAGGCTGATTGACTCCCTAGGGTCCTCCACAAAGCAGACTAAGTCGTCTGCGTAGGCTCTTATCTTCAGACATTCTCTAAATATTGTGAGACCTTTCAATTGTTTATCCCTTTTGATGTTCTCTAATAGTGGTTCTAGCGCCAATATAAAGAGGAGGGGCGATAGAGGGCAGCCCTGCCTAGTTCTCCTCTGGATTTGGAATTTACTTGAGGGTGTCCCATTTATTATTATATTGGCAGATTGCTGAGTGTATATCGCCTCTACTGCGTTAGTGAATAAATGGCCCATATCTAATTCTTTTATCAGAAGTAGCAGGAAACTCCAGCTGACCCTATTGAAGGCCTTTTCTGCGTCAATGAAGAGCAGGGCAGCTTTCTTCTGAATGTTTACTCTGTAGTACTCCAGTGAGTCTATTACAATTCTCACATTCTCTTTGAGGTGCCTTCCTGGAAGGAAGCCCTTCTGATCTTGCTTAATCCACTCTCCCAGGAAAATCTTCAGTCTCTCAGCGAGGATCATCGCATATATTTTATAGTCCTGGTTTAGGAGGGAGATAGGTCTGTAGTTCCTCACCTCTGATCTACTCAGCCCATCTTTATGAATCATTATTATACTTGCTTCGGACCAAGAGTCTGGGAGTTTTTTAATTTTTATACTCTCATTCATTGTTTCTAGCAGGTATGGTGCTATCTGGTCCTCGAAGAGCTTATAATAGAGAGCCGTAAACCCATCCGGGCCAGGGGCCTTATTGGATTTTAGGTTCTTAATTGCTAGTCGCAGCTCCTCCCTAGATATCTCGTGGTTTAGCATCCCTCTTTGTTCTTCTAGGATCTTATCAAGATGTAACTCACATATGTAGCCTTGAGCCTGTTCCGAATTAGTTTCCTCCTTAGAGTATAGCATTTTATAATATTTCTGAAATCTATCCTTTATTTGTGTATCTGAGTTGTAGGCCTTTCCTTTTTCAATTATCTGAGTGATATGATTTACCTGCTTCTTTTTCCTGATCTTAGCTGCCAGCCATTTTCCCGGCTTATTAGCGTATTGAAAATGTTTCTGCTTGAGAAATCTTAAGTTATTTTCAATTCTATCTACCTCAATTTTTTCTTTTTGCTTCATTAACATCTTCAGCTGTCGCCTACAACCTTTGTCTGTGGGGTTTCTTTTTAGTGTAAATTCAAGCTTTTTAATTTGGTCTAGAAGATCTGATTCTGCCTTGCTTTTTATCTTTTTCTGTATGCTATTTTGTTGGACAAAATAACCACGTAGCACGGCTTTGCTAGCATCCCACACCATGTGGGTGTGGGTGTCTCGGTGGGCATTCAAAGCAAAGTAATCATTGATGGCTAACTTACATCTTTCTCTTTGATCGTTTGTCCTCAGTAGATCATCCTTAAGTGTCCACTTCTTTGGTGTTAATTTCTTCTGCCTTATTTGGAATTCAAGCGGGTTGTGGTCAGAGAACTGTTGCGGTGAAATTTTTATCTTATTTATCTTAGTCAGTAAGTTGCTTGAGGCCCAAACCATATCTAGCCTTGACCATGAGCAGTGTCTACTGGAATAGCATGTATAGTCCTTTGAGGCAGGGTTCTGATCTCTCCACCCATCTTTCAGGCCTAAACCTTCTAGAATCTTTTTCCCCTCTTTGGGGAGTTGGCCAGCTCTTTTATCTTTCGCCTTTATACTAAATGTGTCAAGCTTTCTGTCTACAACCCCATTATAGTCTCCCATAATCAGCAGATCCTCAAAATCAGTCTTATCTATATTACGTTTTAATCCCCTCAGAAACTTTATTTTAGGCCCGTTCGGCACATAAATATTGCAGACAAGAATCTTTTTTGAATCCCACTCTAGTGTTACCCCCACAATCAGCATAGAATACGGTAGATTATTTTTCAATGCAGGTGGATGGAAGCTTCTGTAGTGTAACATCGCATTCTTGGCAGTTGGTTTTGAATAGAGACCACTCCGATCCGAAGATGCCAACCTTTTGGTAATACCAACAATAAAGTCGGCGCACTTGACAGCAACCCGTCGGAGGGCGTTCTCAGTTATAGCCCCTACGCTATGGAACGCCCTGCCGGCCGGCACCAGGGCCTCGAGGGACTTACTTCGATTTAGACAGGCCTGTAAGACCCATCTATTTAGGCAGGCCTTCAATGAGTAAGCCCTCTAACATGTTGTTTCGTCTGCCCGGGTGTGATGCTGCTTCCTTATCTGTTTTATGCTGTATTTTAATGTATTTTTAATGTTATTGCTGCTGTTTAATTGTATGTTGACATTGATGTTTTTAACCTTGTTGTGAGCCGCCGCGAGCCCTCGGGAGTCGGCGGCCTAAAAGCCACAATAAATAATAATAATAATAATTAATAATAATAATAAATATGGTTTTACCGCTAATTAGTCATGTTTCTTGTAGACAGTATCGTCTAAGAAATTAACTTCTCTTTCACTGTATACTGTTGTGAATTTGATTTCTGGATGCCAACTAGATAGCCAGCAGTCACAATCCTTTAAGTTGGTGTTCGGGCGTATGAGAAAATTCGCTTCTGATACGATAAATAAATACTCTGATTATTTTATCGAAATGTGTATTTTTATTTGTAGCTATCCATCCCCTGCCACGCATTGCTGTAGCCCAGTCTGTGTTTATGTGTTTTGTGTGTGTGTATATGTGGGTGTATATATTTGTGTATATGTTTGTTTGTGTGTGTGTGTGGTTTTGCACATGCGTTGTAATGTAATTTTTGTTTTTTGCCTTTGTAAGTCCTTTCCACTGTGCTTTTCGGTGTTTTTATGAGTAATGGTCACTCGTTGGCCTGATATTGAGTCCAAATTTGGTGTCAATTTGTCCAGTGGTTTTTGAGTTATGTTAATCCCACAAACGAACATTACATAGATATTGTAATATTGAAGTGCACATTTCAAAACACTGCTTTTCCTCTCACACTCAGACTGAAATGCATTTCCTCTCCAAAGGTGCCTTTCTCAATGCATTTCTTTTTTTTTTAAGGGGGAAAGGGAAATGTGTTGGAAGTTTCCGAAATGTGAATTCTCACTATTCCAAGAAAGAGAAGGACTATGCTACACCTGCCTGTCATGTGTCAGTTAAAGACGAGAAGTTTGTGTGAGAGAAAATGAGCTAACATGGCAACCCTAATTTTCTACCTCCAAAATACACAGAGATTCAGAACCAAACATTTAAGAGCTGAGTGCCTCAGGTCATTTTGTTTAGGCTTATGGAGACATTTGCAAGCTGTACGGCTCTCTTCCACTCCAAAATTTACCCCCCAAGAAGAATTCTTGCCTGCTGCCGAAGTTGCACCTAATGAAAGTATTATTTTGAACCAGATAATAGGCGATGTCAGATACTTTTTTTTTTTTAGACTTCATGTCCAGCCAAATAACTCCCTATTTTATGCAGTTACAAGGAAGCAGCCTGTGCCCAGAGTGGATAACTAAAAGTCGACTTATAGTAAAGGTTAAAGTTTCCCCTTGACATTACATCTAGTTGTCCAACTCTGCGGGATGGTGCTCCTCTCCATTTCTAAGCTGAAGAGTCGGCGTTGTCTGTAGACGCCCCCTAGGTCATGTGGCCAGCATGACTGCAGGGGGCCCCGTTATCTTCCTGCTGGAGTGGTACCTATTGATTTACTCACATTTGCATGTTTTTGAACTGCTAGTTTGGCATAAGCTGGGGCTAACAGTGGGAGCTGCCCCTGCTCCCCGGATTTGAACCGCTTACCTTTTGGTCAGCAAATCCAGCAGTTCAGCAGTTTAACCCACTGTGCCACCAGGGGCTCCAGACCCTACTTAATGAGAAAAAGTACCTATTGGTCTACTCACATTTGCATGTTTTCAAACTGCTAGGTTGGCAGAAGCTGGGTCTAACAACGGGAGCTCACCCCATAATTTGGTCATTTGCCTTCTCTAGCTATCTCCATTCATTGGGGTAAATGGATGCTATTAAACTCATGGCTTTTTCTGTGGTGTTACCACCAATACATTATTTATTTATTTATTATTCGGGTTTCTATGCCGCCGACTCCCTGAGGCTCGCGGCGGCTCACAGGAACCGAAGGTACAACTACACACAAGCAATGCGATAAAACATCTAAGACAATTAAACAGTTAAAACAGCAAAATACAAAACCCCCAGGCACAGTTCAGAAATTAGATAGCGTGACACCCCAGGACACGCTCTATTTGTGTTACTGGGCAGGACATACTCACCGAAGGCCTGCTTAAACAAATAAGTTTTGCAGGCGCGTCTAAACGGGAGCAGGTCCTTTATAGCCCGCGTTCCAGCCGGGAGGGCGTTCTACAGCGTAGGAGCTATAACGGAGAACGCCCTCCGGCGAGTAGATGTCAGTTTAGCCGATTTCGCCGAGGGTATCTCTAACAAATTAGCATCCTCGGAGCGTAGTGATCTCGGGGGACAGTGTGGGGTGAGTCGGTCCCTCAAGTACGCTGGCCCCAGGCCATGCAAGGCCTTAAAGGTAAGAACCAACACCTTGAAGGAGATCCGGTGCTCGATTGGGAGCCAGTGCAGATTATGCTCTTTAGTGTCTAGTAGTTCTCACGTTATACACTTTTTTAAGGTCTCTGTGTTGTTTTATTCCTTTTTGGTTTTGCTTTCTTATTTTACAATTGTAAGTAAAGATTTCTCCCTGACATTAGGTCCAGTTGTGTCTGACTCTGGGGGTTGGTACTCATCTCAATTTCTAAGCCAAAGAGCAGGCGTTGTCCATAGACAACCCCAAGGTCATGTGGCCGGCATGACTGCATGGAGCATTGTTACCTTCCTTCCAAAGCAGTACCTAATAATCTACTCACATTTGCATGTTTTCAAACTGCTAGGTTGGCAAAAGTTGGGGCTAACAACAAGAGCTCACCCCGTCTGCAGATTCAAACCACCAACTTTCCAATCAGCACGTTCTGCGGCTTTGTGGTTTTACATACTGTGGCCCGTCTAAAAGACTGTATTTATTGTTGATGGATGAGTGACGTTGTTTGGCTTGGTGCATTATTAATGCATTGTTAAGTTATATCAGTGCCAATATGTGACTTCTCTTTCAGAATTTTCTCTTTCAGAGCACTAACCTTTACCCCATCTTAAAATCATAGAAGAGATCCCATGGACCATCCAGTCCAACCCCCTGCCAAGAAGCAGGAAAATTGCATTCAAAACACCCCCGACCAATGGACATCCAGCATCTGTTTAAAAGCCTCCAAAGAAGGAGTCTCCACCACACTCTGGGGCAGAGAGTTCCACTGCTGAACAGTTCTCACAGTCAGAAAGTTCTTCCTAATGTTCAGATGGAATCTCCTTTCTTCTAGTTTGAAGCCATTGTTCCATGTCCTAGTCTCCAGGGCAGCAGAAAACAAGCTTGCTCCCACCTCCTTCTGACTTCCTCTCACATATTTACACATGGCTATCATGTCTCCTTTCAGCCTTCTCTTCTGAAGGCTAAACATGCCCAGCTTTTTAAGCCGCTCCTCATAGAGCTTGTTCTCCAGACCCTTGATTATTTTAGTCGCCCTCCTCTGGACACATTGCAGCTTGTCAATATCTTGTGGTGTGGTGCGCAGAATTGGACACAGTATTCCAGGTGTGGTCTAACCAAGGCAGAATAGAGCATGGGTAGCATGACTTACCTGGGTTGAGACACTAGACTCCTATTGATGCAGGGCAAAATCACATTGGCTTTTTTTGCCACCACATTAAAAAAATCTCTTCTTTTTTCTGTTGTCTTTTGCCAACTCAAATCATGGCAAAGTGGCACTTAGCTTGATGGGCAGCTAACATCCTCTCGACACTAATGCAAAATGTTTGGCAGGATTTTGGTTAGGGTAGAGATTAAAAGGCAGTTTTCTTGTTCCAGTGTGAGACTAATGCACCTCTGAAAAGATATGTTTTGAAACCCCTTCAGCCTTTTATTCAGGGAGGAAAAGAACACTTTTGCATGTCAAAAAACCAAAAAACCAAAACCCAGACAGCTTGACGGAAAAAAACCCACTCTTGGGATGTTAAGATGTTAAGATTTGAACAATCTTTTGGCAATGGAAACGGCACTCTTTTTTATTATTAATTACAACATTTTCACAGATTTTATGGCAAGGAGATCTGAAATCTGTCCTTAAGAACATTCTGCATTTATATCCAGTGGAGCACACGGTTTCTTTCTTCATACAAGCCTCTAACAGACTACTAATGGAGAAGCACAAGCTCAGAATGGCACTTTTGACAAGTTTCTGGGAGTCACTCACGTCTTATTTCATTTCTGGATTGACAGACCTCAATTTAGGGCAGGATTGACTCTTGAAGACAATGTACAAAAGTCATAAATCTTCATTCTCATGAACATCATAATCCTGTGAAAATCGTGTTGTTTTTATTATGCACTGTCAATCCAGGGTTGGCTTCTGGCAATACATTGAATAAGAGACCTCCAAGAGACCCTGTTATTTTGTTCAAGGTATTGACTTCCTTTATTGAATCTTTAGTGTGGTCTTCCTTTTTTCTGATTGCCTCCAACTTTAGCAAGTATCACAGATTTTTCCCCACAAAGTTCTGTAATCTCAAGACATGCCAAAAACATGATAGCCTCCAGTTACTCATTTTGGAAAAGGTAAAGGTTTCCCCTTGACATTAAGTTTATTTATTTATTGTTTGGGCTTATATACAGCTACTCCCCGAAGGCTCGGAGTGGTTTACAAGACATCAATACAGAACATATAAAAATTAAAAGCAAATTAAGACCACTTCATAATTCAAAGACCTTCCGAAATAAATAAGTTTTACATGCCCTCGGGAAGGCAGGCAAGTCCCGCAAGGCTCGGACTTCAGCAGGCACTGCTTTCCATAATGAAGGAGCTACGATCAAAAAGGCTTTGCGCCTTGTAGCTGTCAGACAGAAGATCCTAAAGTTGGGGATTTCCAGCAAGTTTTGATCTTCAGATTGAAGTGACCTCTGGGGTTGGTAGGGGGTGAGGCAGTCCCTCAGATACATACATAGGCCCCAGACAATGTACGGCCTTGAAGGTAAGTAATCACTTTGAAGGTGATTTGGTGTTCAATCGGTAGCCAGTGCAGTTGCTGGAGAATGGGAGTTATATGACATCTCGCCGGCTTTCCGGCAAGAAGTTGGGCCGCAGCATTCTGCACCAGCTTGAGTTTCTGAGTCACTGCCAGAGGTAGGCCAATGTAGAGGGCATTACAGTAGTCTAATCTTGAGATTACCATGGCCTGGATCACCGTGACCAGATTATCCCTGGATAAGTAGGGAGCCAGTCGCCTTGTCTGACGCAGATGGAAAAATGTGATTTTGCTCACAGTGGAGATCTGGGTCTCCATTGTCAGCAGGGAGTCCAAGTGGACTGCTAAGCTCTTTACCGATGATGATGGGCATAGCGTCTCGCCATCCAGGGTAGGCAACTGGATATCCCCACTGCCCGGGCGGCCCAGCCAAAGGATCTCCGTCTTCGCTGGGTTCACCTTCAACCTGCTGGCACACAGCCATCTAGTCACGGCCTCAAGGCATAGATGGAAATTATTGGGTAAGGAGTCAGGACCGCCTTCCATCCTTAGAACGAGCTGTCATCTGCATATTGAGTTAAGTCGTGTCTGACTCTGGGGGTTGGTACTCATTTCCATTTCTAAGCCGAAGACACCTCCAAAGTCATGTGGCCGGCATGACTGCATGGAGCACCATTACCTTCTCACTGGAGCCGTACCTATTGATCTACTCACATTTGCATGTTTTTGAACTGCTATGTTGGCAGAAGCTGGGGCTAACAACATTAAACAAACTATTAAAAGATCAGATTCCTGACCCACCACATAATAATTTGGGACAAAATACCATGTATCGGAGAAAAGTAAATAATGGAGACAATCTACTATGTTGGCAGAAACTGGGGGTAACAACGGGAACTCACCCCATTCCCTGGAATCGAACCTGTGACCTTTCGATCAGCAAGTTCAACAGCTCAGTGGTTTAACCCACTGCGCCACCGGGGACTCCAATTTTGGCCTCTAGTGAGAGTTTACTCTCAAACCCATTTATATATCCTGATGACATTTCAAGATATTCAGAAAACATTTCCAGCACCATCTTTAAGATGGCTTTCTTTCTGTTAATTTGCATCACTGTTCAACTATCATATCCTTATATAGAACAGGCACCAGCCAATCCCTCTGCAATGCCAGAAATACAGCTTAATGATGTCATGTTAGAGAATGTTAACCATTTCCACAACCTTGGCAGCCACCTCTCCACAAAAATCAGTGTCAACACTGAAATACAACACTCTCTGAGTTCTGCGAGTGCAGGATTCTTCTGAAAGAAACAGATCATGTTTGAGGATCGGGACATTCACAGGGAGACCAAGATGCTTATTTATAAGCAACCCTGTTATATGCCTGTATAACGTGGACCATCTGCAGACATCATTCAACTCCTGGAATGATTCTATCAACGGTTCCTTCAAAAACATCCTGCAAGTATCTTGGGAAGACAGGTGGACAAATGTCAGTGTGCTGGAAGAAGCAAAGACCACCAGCATTGAAGCGATGGCCCTTCAGCATCAACTCCACTGGGCTGGCCACATTGTCTGATCACTGTTTTCCAAAACAGTTACTCTACTCTCAACTGAAGAATGGAAAATGGAAGGTTCGTGGACAGGAAAAGAGATTTAAAAGATGGGCTTAAAGTCAACCTTCAAGGCTCTACACGGCCTAGGGCCTGCGTACCTGAGGGACCGCCTTGCCCCATACATTCCCCCGAGATCACTACGTTCAGAGGAGTCGAATCTACTCCTGATTCCATCGGTCCGCGCCTGTCGCTTGTCTGCAACCAGGCAAAGGGCTTTCTCTGTGGCGGCTCCGGTACTCTGGAACTCTCTCCCGGACGATGTCCGGGCTGCCACGGAGCTTATCCCGTTTCGCAGGGCCTGCAAGACCGCCCTGTTCAGACTGGCCTTCGGCTAGGCGAATAAGACGAACGTACTCATCTGTATATTTCAGCACCCTGGTTCAGGGAATGCTATAACATGTGACACAATCAATCTTGGGATCTATGCTGTGTTTTATGTTTTTATGTTGTATTTTATTGTACGGCGACATGGATGCTGCATGCCAGCCGAATTTTATATTGATATCCGCCCCGAGCCTGCAGGGAGGAGCGGAATACAAAATGGAACAAATAAATAAATAAATAAACAAACAAACCTTTAAAACTGTGGCATATACAGCCAGAGAGAACTGGGAAGCCCTGGACCTTGAGCGCTCTACCTGGAGGTCAGCTGTGACCAGCAGTGCTGTGGAATTTAAAGAGGCACGAGTGGAGGCAAAAGGGAGAAATGCATCAAGAGGAAGAAGGCACTTCAAGCCAACCCTAACTAGGACTTCCTTTCACCTGGAAACCGATGTCCTCACTGCAGCCTCTTGCTCCTTTTCCTTCCCTCCACCCTTTGATCACTCGAGCAAAGGGCGGGGGGGGGGAGAAGGAGCAAGAGGAGGAGCAAGGCAGCGTCGCGTCAGAGCCCTCTGACGCGCGAGCTGCTCTCCCTCCTCTTGCTCCTTCTTTCCCCCCACCCTTTGCTCGAGTGATCAAAGGGCGGGGGGAAAGAAGGAGCAAGAGGAGGAGCGAAGCAGCGTCGCGTCAGAGGGCTCTTTTTTTTTCTTTCTATTTTCCTCCTCTAAAATCTAGGTGCGTCTTATCAGCAGGTGCGTCTTATGGAGCGAAAAATACGGTATATTGTGGGATGGGATCTGGCGGGCTCTGTGCCGACTGCATCAAGGAAGTGTCCTACGACAGGGTTTTTTTGGTAATGTGATGAAGTGGTTAATCTTCTGCTGGTTCTTTTAAACTGCAATCTCCATTTTGATTAATGACAGAATCAAGGTATACAAATCTCCAGCAATTTTAATGCTTTCTCCTTAAGCATATGCATGCAAATCCTTATTGATCATTACTTTTTAAACCCAATTTTTTTTACTTTATTGCTTCTCTTTCATTAGCAGCTATTCAAATATTTGATATTTTCTACTAGTAATCATGTATCATCATCATAACTTAAACAACAATACTGCATATCTTACATTCTTGATGTTACATTTGGGGGCAGTGAGACGGCGAGCGTTTCTTTGGAGTGAGTGTTGGGGTCTTCCTTGTTCAGGATGCATATGGGAACTGATAAACCTTGTTACAGAAATATTGGGGTCATTTTGAGGTGGGTTTCAAGGGGTTTTCTTACCCAGGATGCACATGGGAACTGACAAGCTTCATGTAGAAGACAGTGATTGAGGGGTCATTTTGGGGTGGGTTTTTGGGGGCTAATGTGACAACTGATAACAGTGCAGTGAGAGACTGAGAATGGGTAGGTTTGGGGGTCTTCCTTGTCCAGGGTGCATATGAGAATGGATAAGGTTTGAGGAGGAAAAAGGAAATAGAGAGTTCGGGCATTTTTGAATTGGTTTGGGGGGGGGGGTCTTTGCCCAGGATGGATATGGAAACTGATAAATCTTGTTAGATGGCAAAGACAGAGATATTGGGGGCATTTTGGGGTGGGTTACGAGGGGCTTCCTGACCCAGGATGAACATGGGAATTGATAAACTTCAGGAAGAAGAGATTGATTGAGGGTTCTTTCGGGGTGGGTTTTGGGGGGGCTAATGTGAGAACTGATAACATTTGGGTGCAGTGAGACCAAGAGTTCCTTTGGGGTGGGTTTCAAGAAGCTTCCTTGCCCAGGTTGCACATGGGAACAGATAAAGTTTCAGGAGGCAGAAGAGGAGAGCAGCTGAGGCTCATTTTGGGATGGATTTGGGGGGGTGAGAACTGATAACATTTAGGGGAAGGGAGAGACATAGAGTTCATTTGCGGCGGGTTTCGGGGTCTTCCTTGGCCAGGATGCATATGGGAACTGATAAAGCTTCAGAAGGAAGAATGAGAAAGAGTTTGGAGGCATTTTTGGATGGGTTTGGGGGGCTTCTTTGTCCAGGATACATATGGGAAATGACAAAACTTGAGGAAGTAAAAGAGAGTCCAAATGTCTTTTTGGGGTGTGTTTTAGGGGGCAAATTTGAGAACTAATAGCATTTGGGGGAAGATAGAGACTTGTTAATTGTATAACAACATTGAATGCTTGTTGTATATATGTTCTGTAATCCGTCCTGAGTCCCTTCGGGGAGATAGAGTGAAATATAAAGTATATTATTATTTTTTTTCCAGATTTCACACCTCCAGCTTTTACTCCTCAGCCATGTGTGTGTGTGTGTGTGTGTGTGTGTGTATATATATATATATATATATATATATATATATATAAGTATTTGGGCTATTGGTGTGTTTTCTATATTTGTTGACAGATTTTTGTGGAATTTTGGATTCTGTTTCTGTGTCTTGAAAGCGCTCATAGGCCATCTGTTCTTGGTGATTATTTTTCCCAAGTGCTCTGAGAGCAGATGTCACGCCCTCCCTCCACCCTTGAGATTTCGTCTTCAACAGAAGAAGAACCAGACTTATCAATGAAAGAGTTGCAAGTGATGCCTCACAGGCAACCAAGTTTTCCTTCTGTTCTGTAAGTTTGGTTGAGTTCAGCATAGGAAGGGAAACTGGAAAAAAGTTCTCTCAGTCCTTCAGGAAAGTATAGACTTGAGAGCCTCATATTCCACTTTTATTTAATTTTAGATTGCATATTTATTTTTCATATCAGAAGCGAACCGAGGGTACAGTTGTAAAGTATTTAAAAAACACAAAGTTGAACAAAACTTGGCATTATACTAACTGACCAGTAGCTGGCCACTTGGAGTGCCTCTGGTGTTGCTATAAGAAGGTCCTCTATTGGGTTGTTCTAGGTTTTTTGGGCTGTATGGCCATGTTCTAGAAGCATTCTCTCCTGACGTTTCACATCTATGTCAGGCATCCTCAGAGGTTGTGAGGTCTGTTGGAAACTAGGAAAATTGGGTTTATATATCTGTGGAATGATCTCCAGGGTGGGAGAAAAAACTCTTCTCTGTTGGAGGTAGGTATGAATGTTTCAATTGGCCACCTTGATTAGCATTTGATGGCCTGGTAGTTTTTAAGTGTGGCTTGTTACTGCCTGAGGGAATCCTTTGTTGAGAGGTGATTAGCTGTCCCTGCTTGTTTCTCCTCTGGAGTTCCCCTGTGTTTGAGTGTTGTTTTACTGCTATAATTTTAGACTTTAAAAAATATTGGTAGACAGATTTTGTTCATTTTCATAATTTCCTCCTTTCTGTTGAAATTGTCCACATGCTTATGGACTTCAGTGGCTTGTCTAGTTTCCAACAGACCTCACAACTTGAGGATGCCTGTCATACAGCCCGAAAAACCTACAACAACCCAGTGATTCCGGCCATGAAAGCTTTTGACAGTACAGGTCCTCCATTGTGCATGTGGCAGGGCTCAAGTTGTGTTGTAATAGGTGGTCCGTGGTTTGCTCTTCTCCACACTCGCTTGTTGCGGACTCGATTTTGTGGCCTCAGTTCTTAAGGTTGGCTCTGCATCTTGTGGTGCCAGGGTGCAGCCTGTTCAATGCCTTCCAAGTTGCCTAGTCTTCTGTGTGCCCAAGGGAAGTCTCTTGTCCGGTATCTGCCATTGTTGGAGGTTCTGGGTTTTAGCCTGCCACTTTTGGACTCTTGCTTGCTGAGGTGTTCCTGCAAGTATCTCTGCAGATATTAGAAAACTATTTCTTCATTTAAGGTGTTGGCTTGCTGGCTGATATCCAAACAGGGAATGAGCCAGAGATGTCACTGCCTTGCTCCTTTCATTATTGGCTGCTACTTCCCGGTGGATGTCAAGTGGTGCAATATTGGCTAAATTATATAATTTCTCCAGTGGTGTAGGGCACAGACATCATGTGATAATGCAGCATGTCTCATTAAGGCCCTCATCCACTTTTCTAAGCATTGTAAGATGTGTTCCACACTGGGCATGCATACTCAGCAGTAGAATAGCAAAGCGCAATAAGCAACCAGAAGCACCCAGTAGGGACTTTGGATTGTATCATCCCAGGGTTTTCAAGATCAACTATAGTCAGATGTGATTTATTAATGCTTCTTTTTACACAGTCCTAATAAGGGTGAGTTAAGTACCATTGCCATTGACTAACAACTTGGTCACATTAAGCAATAGTCCATTTCTGAGCTCATTTGCACACGAATCTCAATGGGTCCTATCATATGACGTTTGTCTCTTGTCGTCAATCCATTGGAAACCATGTGGAAAAGGTGGCAGAAGCTGAGCATTTGGACATGGGTTTCATATTGTGTTTTAAAATAAAAAATAGCATGAAATGTGTTGCATTTATGTGTGAAACAGAAAGCTATTTTAAACCTTCAGTCTATTTGTAAAATGAGTTTTCAAAAGAATTTGACAGGAAAATATCAGAATGCTTTCATACAGCTCAATAGTAATCACTATTTGCTAGTTCGTGCCAAATGACAGCGATAGTGGCTCTCTACTGTGTAAATGGAAGAGCTACATGATCTGTGACGTACACAGAAATCACAACAAATTGGGAGCAGCAAAGCTTCCATGGTGTGATGAGTCCAACCAGATTACTTTAAACAGTGAGAAATCCATGTGATGTGTATGCATCCTTTTAGGATCCTGTATGCATCCACCTGTTTAAAAAAATGCAGGATACATACTGATTAAGCATTTTAAAGTTTGCATGTGATAAAGTCCTAAGAATTCCCCCACAACAGTGTCACTTTATTGGTTCTGCTGTCCAAAATTTTCCAGAATTTTTCCACCTTTCGTCACCACTACGACTAGATCAGACAGGCAAGTGACAATGATGGGACCAAATGAAAGTATCTTGAGGGAAACTCAAATAGGTTCTGGGTTGTTGTAGGTTTTTTGAGCTGTATGACCATTCTAGAACATGGCCATGCAGCCCAAAAAACCTACAACAACCCATTGATTTCAGCCATGAAAGCTTTTGATGATACATCAAATAGGTTCACTGTCCTTGTAGAGAACTGAAACATGCAAGGATAGCCACTCTTCACACCACATGATCTTCACACCAGAAATGGGGAACTGCTTGAGGATGGAAAAGTGGTGTAAAGGGGCACCCACAACATGCCCACAAAAACACAGGTGCTCCCAAACACACTGCAGCAATGGTCTTGACCTTTTGCACCAACTCAATATTGTAAGAGATCAATTTCTGCAACTAAACCAAGGAGGTTAAATTGTTAGTGGTGGTTCAGTATAATCACCTCATGCCATACTTTTGTTTTCTTCATTGCCTGTCATTCCATTTCTGGATCTAATTCAAAATGTTTGGTTTGAACCTTACAGTCTAAAGCAACTCTGGGTCAAGTTCACTGAAAAATCATGTCATCCTTTGGTCATTTGCTTTCTCATTGGTGTATGTAGGGACTATTAAACTCATGGCCTTTTCTGTGGTGTTACCACCACTACATTAGGCTCTTTAGTGTCTGGTAGTTCTCACTTTATACACCTTTTTCCTCCTTCAAGGTCTCTGCATTATTTTATCCCTTTTTGGTTGTTGTTTTTGTTTGTTTTTGCTATTTTGTGTTTGTTTACATTTAATTTACATATGTGGCAGTGAACATAACAATAACAATAACAATAATGTGGGACTTTCGAATTCAGACTGACAAAGTTTTGGAACACAACACACTAGACATCATGATTGTGGAAAAGAAAAAAAGTTTGGATTATTGATGTCGCCATACCAGGTGACAGCCAAATTGATGAAAAACAACAGGAAAAACTCAGCCGTTATCAAGACCTCAATATCAAACTGCAAAGGCTGTGGCACACTGGGTGCCATGCAAAAAGACCTCAGCCGGCATTTGGAAACAATAAATGTTGACAAAATCACGATCTGTCAACTGCAAAAGGCCACCGGACTTGGATCTGCGTGCATCATTTGAAAATACATCACACAGTCATAGATACTTGGGAAGAGGTCGACTTGTGATTTTTTGATACGAAATCTAGCATATAGATCTTGTTTGCTGTAACATACTGTGGTTTTGTGTCAGTAAAATAATAATAATAGTAATAATAATACAACAGCCAGCATAGTGATCTTGTATGCTGTGCACTAACCTTGTTATGTTTCAAGTAATAATAACATGCAAAGACTGTGGCACAAGCCAATAAAGGTGGTCCCAGTGGTAATCGGGTGCAGTGCCTAAAGACCTTGGCCTTCTCTTAATCACAATCGGTGCTAACAAAATTACCATCTGTCAGCTGCAAAAGAACAACCTTCTAGGATCTGCACACATTATTCGCCGATACATCACACAGTCCTAGACACTTGGGAAGTGTCCTATGTGTGATCCAATACAATAGCCAGCAGAGGGATCTTGTTTGCTGTGGACTCATCTTGTTGTGTTTCAAATAATAATAATAATAATAATAGCAGCTCTGGCATAAACCAGTACAGGTGGTCCTAGTGGCAATTGACACACTGGGTGCCATGCCAAAGGATCTCAACTGGCATTTGGAAACAATAAACATTGACAAAATCACAATCTGTCAACTGCAAAAGGAAAGCATCATTCGAAAATACATCACACCGTCTTAAACGTTTGGGAAGTATTTGACTTGTGATATGAAATCCAGCATATAGATCTCGTTTGCTGTGTCATACTGTGTTTTTGAGTCAATAATAATAATAAGTTTATTTGTACCCCACCACCATCTCCCTGAAGGGACTCAGGGTGGCTCACAGAAGCACAGAAGTGCTGCACAAAAGACAACCATACTTAAGTATATAAAACAATATAAATATAAAAACAATGAACATTCATAAAACTCCATCTGATAAAATGAAAAATTCATACAAGGCAGAGTCTGCAAATAAAACTAGCTGTTAACAAGCAAAAAACCAAAGTGCTGGGGTAAAGCAAGTGTTGGGTTTCCAACCTGACCATAAAATTACACAGGGTCAAAACAATACAATACAAAACTTTATTACAATCACTGACCAGCACAAAGAGGGGCACAAGCGCCCTGGGAGGGGAAGCACAGCTCCCCAGTGAAGCAGTTATTAAAAAGCAGATTGGAAAACAGTTTAAAATCACAGTTTAAAAGACAGGTTATTGTAAGAGGTATGGAACTGGGATGGGGATTGACATGAGGGGTCAACACCCCTTCCACCCCTTTAAGTCAAGTGCTATGGCTGTTCTAATTCAATTCAATAACCACAAAATGCTAGTAGTAAATGTCTACACACACCCCGTGAGAAGAAAAGCCCAAGTTAAAGCCACATAGTCTGAGCTGAAATCCTATAATGATGATGTTCCATTGCAGAATCCTAATGCACTTATACTCTTGGGGGGTGTCTAGCCAAAGCAACTTATAGACACAAGGCCAAAGGCCTGCCTAAAAAGCCATGTTTTTACACTAGCCCGAAAGACCCATAGATCAAATCTATATAAATAAAAATGTAATGTTTATTTGTTGGATTAACATAACTCAAAAACCACTGGACAAATTGGCATCAAATTTGGACGCTACACCCCTAACAGACCAACAAGTGACCATCACTCATAAACCCCTCCCAAAAAACAGCAGAAAGGACTTAACCCCCAAGCTAAATGACAATATAGTGCATGTGCAAAAACAACAGCTCCCAGCATCCCTTGGCCTAAACTAGGCCCTTTAGGGGAGGAGGATGCTCCAAATGCACTGCTTCCAAGCTGCTTTTCCTTGGATTTCTTTGAGAGCAGGGCCATAGCCAGGATTTTGATTCGGGAGGGGCTGAGTTTGATTCCGGGGGGCGGGGGGGGCTGAGTGAGTGAGGTTGGGTCTACCCTAGCAAACCTTTCATGTCGTTATCCCAATACCCCCATGCACATGAGATATATTGAGCATGGTGATCGGATCATGATATGAATAAACATAACAGTTTAAATAATGTACCAGTAAGGCATTCTCGCAGACCACCCTGAGAATTTCGGGAGGGCCTGAAGCCCCTCAAGCCCCCCCCCCCCAGCTACATGCCTGTTTGAGAGCATCCCAATCCATACATATTTCCTATTCCTGGACTGCAACTCCCAGTAAATCCTCTAGATAGATAAGATATATAGATTAGATACTGTAGAGAGATAGATAGTAAGTAGATAGATCAATCAGGAGGGGAGCTGGGAGTTGCAGTTCAAAAATAGGTTGAGAAGGAAGAAAGGAGAGAAAGAAAAGGGGAGGGAAAGGAAGGAAAGAGGTAGAGAAGGAAGGAAGGAAGGAAGGAAAGAGAGGAGAAAAAAGAAAAAAGGAAGGAAGGAAAGAGAGGAGAAAAAAGAAAAAAGGAAGGAAGGAAAGAGGGAGGGAGGGAAGGAGAGAAAGAAAGAAAGAAAGAAAGAAAGAAAGAAAGAAAGAAAGAGAAGGAGGGAAGGTTAGCCACAGGAACGTGTGGCGTGGCGGGCACAGCTAGTAAACAGTGAAATAGTAAATTCTATCTTCAGGTTTATTTATTTTTCAAAAAGACCACAGGTATGCAATTCCTTGTTTCCTTCTTCACAGATCCATTCTATGACTGCTTCTTACAGGAATCTGTCTTTTGCAAAGACTTAAAAACTGGATTTAATAATTAACTGAAAGCAGCTTTTCCCAAATGGGAGTCTCCCAGCAGGAGGCTTTTGTGACTGTTAGATCATATTAAATAGAGAACATTTTTTTACCTGGCTGTTGCAACTTTTTTTTTAACATGAACTCCGGGTTGCTAAGGGATCTGTTTTAAAGTTAATCAAAATCGGATTTACATGCTTAAGGAGATGCTACAACATAATAATAATGAAAAAAGATTATCCTCCTGCAAAAGGTCTCATATTTAGTCAGCAGATCCTCCTGCTGACAATGGGAACTGTGCAATTCCTAAGACGGAGATTACAGGAAAGCGTTTTTTTCCTCCCACCAACTTTTCTATCGCACAGGAAAAGGTGATCTTGCGGGTGAAGGTTTTGAGATCCTATAAAAGTGGTAAAATAAGTTGTGAAATGCGTTAGTACCTTGGGAAATACCGCATTGCCTTATACTGCCTTCTTGTCAAGGAAGTGGAAAGGTCTAATTCTCTGCCTTTGTCCTTCATTCCTGATCTCCATTTTAAAGAAATACTAATACTTCCTGGCAGCTTAAACAGGTCACACAGCTCACTTCAGCTCTGAACAATGTTCCTATGGGAATTGAGAACTCTGCAGTGCTTACGCTCTTTTAAAGGATGAAACTAGGTTTCCGGGTACACACACAGAGAATTATGCTTGAAATAGTAGCACGTCTAAGAAATGGCTGGTTATTATTACATTGCTGCCGCGGATTACTTTAGTTTCCAAAGACGAGTGGACTTCCTTGCATTCCATAACATTCCTGATTTTTTATAATATATATTTATTTTGTGTCAAAAGCATTGCATGAAATAGTTTATCTAAAAGTTATAAAAATAGTTTATTTAAAAGTGATAAAAATAGTTTATCTAAAACTGATGAAATAAAGGGATCACAAGCTGCTAGATAGTTTTAGGCCAGGGGTCCTCAAACTAAGGTCCGGGGTTGGATACGGCCCACCAAGGTCATTTACCCAGCCCTTGCTCAGGGTCAACCTAAGTCTGAAATGACTTGAAAGCACACAACAACAACAACAACAACAACAACAACAATCCTATCTCATCAGCCAAAAGCAGGTCCACACTTCCCATTGAAATACTAATAAGTTTATATTTGTTAAAATTGTTCTTCATTTTAATTATTGTATTGTTTTTAAGTGCGTTTTTTTATTCCACTACAAATAAGATATGTGCAGTGTGCATAGGAATTCATTCATGCTTTTCGCCAAATTATAATCCGGCCCTCCAACAGTTTGAGGGACTGTGGCCTGGCCCTCTGTTTAAAAAGTTTGAGGGCCTCTGTTTTAGACCACAAACGGGCAACGGCGACTGCACTGTCTCTAGTTTTAAACAATTCTTCCTTTGAGTATGAGGCAGGGCATTGTGGGCAAGCATACAGACAAGCATTTGGAAATGTCTAGCCCAATGGTGCACAATTTTGATACAGCACAGCACTTTTGTCCCATGCCCTTGTTCCTTAGCTACAAATTGCACTATCCCTTTCCCTTTCTTCTTGTTTACAGATGTATTTATGACAGTTGACACTATTAGTTATTGAGCGCTGTTTTGAGTTCAAATTGTTGTTTTATATACTACTTTATCTTGTATTGTACTGTGTGTGTCTTTTTTGTGTGTATTTTATGCCATGTTTTAGCCACCCCAAGTCCCTTTGGGGAGATGGAGGCAGGCTACAACAAGATGGTGATGATGTAGGTTTTTTGGGCTATATGGCCATGTTCTAGAAGCATTCTCTCCTGGCATTTGCCTGCATCTATGGCAGGCATCCTCGGAGGTTGTGAGGTCACGTCACAACCTCTGAAGACCTCACAACCTCTGAGGATGCCTGCCATAGATGCAGACAAAATGTCAGGAGATAATGCTTCTAAAACATGGCCATATAGCCCAAAAAATCTACAACAACCCAGTGATTCCAACCATGGAAACCTTCAATAATACATTATTGTTGTTGTTGTTATCGATGCTGGGTTTTTTGTTCTGCTTCACAGTCACACAAGGTGGAGGATTCTTCTAGGTAGTTTTTAAAATTGTTTTGCTCTATTATTCTGTGTGTGTGTGTGTGTTTAACCCAGTCATTGTCAACCGGTGTGACTCGGCACACCAGTGTGCTGTGGGGGATCATCAGGTGTGCCGTTGGAAAGCCTCTTCCCCCCTCCTCTCTTCCCCCTCTTCCTCAGGGTGCCACGAGGCCAAGGGCACATATGCCGCGGCCGCCAGGATCATGCCCAGCGGCCAACCGAGGAGAAGGGAGGGAGGAGAAGAGGAGGAGGCCAGGGAGGAGGCCACGCCTCTTTCCCCGAGCATGCCTCCCCCGGCAGCAAGCACGCGCGTAGCTCCCTTCCTCCTCCAATCAGGAGCGCTCGTGATTGGAGGAGGAAGGCAGCTGCGTGTGCTTGTCCCCCCTCCTTGCGCCAGGCCTGGAGGCGCGAAAAGTCTCCCCTGAGCTTCCTTGCTGCTTCTCCAGCTGGCGAGAGCAAGAGAAGCAAGGAGCAGGGCCGCAGCAAGGAGAAGGGAGTGGGGGAGGGGTGTGGCCAGAGGCAGCTCCAACCGCGGCTGCTGTACCAGCATGGACACGCTTTTCTCCCTCCCGATCCATCCCCCTCTCTCTTTGCTTCATCCCTTTCTTCCTTCCCTCTTTCCTTCCTTCCCTACTTCCCATCTTTCTTCCCTTCCCTTCTTTCCCTCCCCTCCTTCTCTTCTTCCTTCCTCTCTCCCTCCCTCCCTTGCTTCCTAATCTCCTTTCTCCCCTCCTTCCTGCCTGCCTTGCCTTGCCTTCCTTCCGTTCTTCCTTCCCCCCTCCCTCCCTTTCCTTCCTTCCATTCTTCCTTTTTCCCTCCCTCCCTCCCTCCCTCCCCCCCTTCTTCCTTTCCCCCCCCCTCCCTCTTTCCTTCCTTCCTTCCTTCCATCCATCCCTCCCTTCTTCGTCTCCTCCTTACTTCCCTTTCCTTTCTGGCAGCAGCGCACGAACGGAGCAGGGCTAGCTTCCCCCCTCCCTCTTCATCATTGCTGGTTTTTATTTGCTGTTGCTTGTGGGGTTTCTGTGTGGTAAGTTTGCCCCAATTCTGTTGTTGGTGGGATTCAGAATGCTCTTTGATTGTAGGTGAACTATAAATCCCAGCAACTACAACTCCCAAACGTTAAGGTCTATTTCCCCAAACTCCATCTGTGTTCACATTTGGGCATACTGAGTATTCATGCCAACTTTGATCCAGATCCATCATTGTTAGAATCCACAGTGCTGTCTGGATGTAGGTGAACTACAATTCCCAATTCTGCTTTGAACTGGATTATCTGAATCCACACTGCCAGATAATCCACTTCAATGTGGATTTTATGCAGCTGTGTGGACACAGGGCCCTTCCACACAGCCATATAACCCAGAATATCAAGGCAGGTCATCCACATTATCTGCTTTGAACTGGATTATCTCAATCCACACTGCCAGATAATCCACTTCAAAATCCCACGTTTTCCGCTTTTAAATTTCCCCCTCTAGAGCAGTGGTTCCCAACCTTTTTTTGGCCACGCCACACCTAAGCATCTCAAAATCCTGACCCCCACCCCCATCCCATGACATATAATTATGATTTTTCAAAAAGTAAAGTTGCATTGTTTTTAGCTGATATTTTAATTGTAAGCGTTTTCTTTTGTTTTAATTGTCTTTGGGCTTGTCCCTTGTAAGCCACCCCGAGTCCTAATGGGGAGATGGTTGGCGAGGTATAAAAATAAAGTTGTTGTTGTTGTTATTATTATTATTATTGTGAGTATTATTACAACATTATTTAAAATAATAAATTCAGAGGCTTATTATACTCACATTTAGTTGAATTCAGTCTTAAAATATATTATATGGCTCACTGATATAAATTTCCAAATATTTTGCTTTTATGACTCTCTGAGTCAAAAAGGTTCCTGACACTTGGTATAGTGTTATTGCATTATCCTTTCAACCTTTCTTATTGTCCTCTGTTGTTTGTTGTGAACCTTCCTGGTAAAGAAATATGTAATTTCTTTATGCTTGTGGATAAATAGTATTTCTTGTTGTTTCCTTGCAAGTGTACTTGTGGAGATTGTCTGGTTTGCTGGAACATGCAATGCTCCAATTCCATCATTGGTGGGATTCGGAATGCTCTTTGATTGTAGGTGAACCAGAAATCCCAGAAACTGCAACTCCCAAAAGTCAAGGTCTATTTTCCCCAAACTCCATCTGTGTTCATATTTGGGCATATGGAATATTCATGCCAAGTTTGGTCCAAATCCATTATTGTTTGAGTCCACAGTGCTCTCTGGATATAGGTGAACTACAAATCCCAAACTGAAAGTCAATGCCCAGCAAACCCTTCTAGTGTTTTTTGTTGGTCATGGAAGTCCTGTGTGCCATGTTTGGTTTAGTTCCATCATTGGTGGAGGACAGAATGGTCTTTGCGAGTGAACTACAACTCCCAAATGACAAAATCAATTTTTTGACTGATGGTCCCTCCTTGGGTTAGTATTAGTATGTTTTGTGGCCAAATTTGGCAGCAATTTGTCCAGTGGTTTTTGAGTCATGTTGTTCAGCAGTGGAACTCTCTGCCGCAGAATGTGTTTCCGTCTGGCTGCTCTCTTTCCAGCCGGCTTCCCTGAGGACCAGGTACGTTTTCCATGAGGAAAGGGGGACTGCAATAAAAACTAAACACAGAGTAAGTCTGACAGCTGTTGAGCAAGACCTCCGTGTGTGTCTTTCTACCATTCCTGCCAAGATATCCATGTTGTGTTCATCGAAACAGGCCCAGGTTTCACACTGAGTGTATAAATACTGTGTTAGAGGGTCATTTTGTGTCATTTTGGTTGGTGGTGTGCCCCAGGATTTTTTAAATGTGAAAAGTGTGTCTCGGCTCAAAAAAGGTTGAGAAACACTGGTTTAACCCATTGCGGTAGCGCAATGGATTAAACCCTTGTGCTGCAGAACTGCTGACCTGAAGGCTGGCATTTTGAATCTGCGAGACAAGGTGAGTTCTTGTTTGCAAACTCCAGCTCCTGCCAATCTAGCAGGTTGAAAACAAGCAATTAGATACTTCTTTGATGGGAAAAAGGCCGAGACTCCAATTTATCTTGCCAGCAACACAACTAGGACTCCTCAGCTTGGAAATAGAGTTAAAAAACACCTCCCCAGAGCCAGAAATAAGCATCACCTCCAGAATCTGGAAAGAAAAGGAGAAGCTTCTGCCTTTGTTGGTGTTTGTGTATCATTGCTTATGATTGTAAAGGCATTGAATGTTTGCTTATGTATGTAATGCTATAATTTTCTTTGAGTCCTCTAGGGGAGAAAAGCGGAATATAAATAAAGTTTTTATTATTATTATTTTAGTGACACAAATCCACAGTATGTCACAGCAAACAAGATCTATATGCTGGATTTCTTATCAAAAAATCACAAGTTGAAAACTTCCCAAGCGTCTAGGACTGTGTGATGTATTTTTGAATGATGCGTGCAGATCCAAGTAAGGTGGCCTTTTGCAGTTGACAGATTCTCTCCTGATGTTTCGCCTGCATCTATGGCAGGCATCCTCAGAGGTTGTGAGGTCTGTTGGAAACTAAGAACATCTCAACAAAGGATGCCCCAAAGCGGTAAGAAGTCACAGCTTGAGAACTGCTAGGCCGTCAAATGCTAATCAAGGTGTCCAATTGAAACATTCACACCTAGTGATACTCCCCTCCTACTAACAGCCTTTCTCCTTGACTGGTTCCAAGTTCTCACTAAAGATTTCTGCCTATGTGGCATGACTTCTGCTTGGAATATATCTCATTTCCTTTCTTCCTCTCAAAATCCAACATCTTTCCTAATCCTATGAAAGAACTGCTCTCTCCTTGTAAACCCGTAATGGCACCCAGAGTTATATAATATATTTGAGAGAAAATTCAGTATTTCTCATTTATTATTTCACATTTGCTCATAATTTTTTTTAAAAAAAATCAATTACTAGCAACCCCCATGCCAACAAAACTATATCTAGGAGTTCTCACAATATGGCCCTTCAAAGAAAGTACTTAAATTGTGGGGACTGGCGGGATAATATATCCAAATGGGGCAAAATACCTTGAATCACATGTGCCATTATGGCTTCTCATTACATTTTTCTTTTCAATGAAATCAGGCCCAGCAATCTCCCTCTTTTTGTCTTCAGCTTTTTTATATATACATGTTGCACTTTTCTTATCATAGTCCTATCAAAAAATGGATATATATATATATATATATATCTCCAATTTGTTCTCAAAGGTATTTTTCTTTCTGTAAAAGGAGAAAAATAGGTCATGTTAGCTTTCTTCGGTGTAAGATAAATGATAGTTTTGAGCAAGAACACAATAGGTATCTGTTCTTCTGTTGTTAGGCAAACCCGTTTAACTAATATCTTTCGAAAGTATCAGAACTTCAGATGATGCCTTTGTGGCTTTTGAGGGGGGAAAAGAAGAAGACTGCTACTAATCTTTGTGTTTGGGGAAAGAGGAGCATCAGGTGAAATAAAAAACAATACAAAGCTGAGGTGCATCTCCTTGTACAATCATGTTGTACTTTGGCTTGTTTGATCAGCTGTAGCTGCTTTAAATTCTCATCATGCTACAAAATTTACAAAGCATGATACACAGAACCTTGGAGGTCAATTTCTCTCCAAAGGTATCATTGCATCCATTGACAAACAGAATGGGCAAGCTCACCCATAAGTGTGAAAGTGCAAACATAGTATAATTGCATAACGGAAAGTTGTGTTTGCTAACCAGTCTTGAATACTTACAGGTTCTACAAAGCTTTATTTTTACCTCTGCGGTGAAGCTACGTTCAAATCAACCGGCTGGACAGGGTGGACCCTCTCTTAAAGATCCCACCGCTGCCGCCAATATGTGACCACTCCACTTCTTGACCGGCCTCAGACTGGACAATCTTTCTATGTCCACACTGCTGACCTCCAATCCAAGGAAACCTCGAAGTTACCTCAGCAACTTCACGTTTATTGGCAGGGTACTGTCTCACCCCTTCACCATTTAACTGACTGGAGTTTTAAAACTTCTCAGTGACCACTTGACCACGCTGCCACCATTTATCCGGCTGACCACTGACTTTGAGGGCCACCACCAATAAAAGAATCAGGAGAGGTGTTTTCCTTTTAAGATGCAAACAATTTATTTTGACACAAATGGGTACAATCTTGGTTGGTTTCAAACTTCCTTAGAGGCACAACTTTTTCTGTTACATAACACAATGGGGACCTATTATAGGGTTTCCACTAAACCTCTATAAACCCCTGCAACTTTAACTAGGTCTCTATACCCTTTAACTGGACTGCTCACTAGCAGACCTTAAGACACACACTAACACTGGACCGTTCTCTTTCAGTCCTTAGGACACTCTCTCTAGAACATAACTCCTCCCCTCTCATTTGGCAGTTGGCTTCCGCTCTCTTCCAA
>JARBWK010000016.1:26026401-26118066 GCA_030556195.1 Anolis apletophallus
TTGAACTGGCCTGGCACGCTGAGAGGCATTCCCTCTCTCAGACTCCAACCTGGCTATTTCTCTTTGCAACTCTCTCCTTTCTTCTCTTTCTTCTCTTTCCTTCTCTTCTCTTTCTCTTTGCATCTCTCTCTCCTTTTCTTCTCTTGCATCTCAAGTTTCATCACCTCAAGCCTAAACCGATATTCTCCAGACATTTTACTTGACTCTGATTCTGAAATTTCAGAGTCTTCTCCTTCCTGCAGAACCTCAGGCTGCCCTGCTTCCTCCAAAGCCCTCGTTTGTCTCCTGGTGGTCATTTTGCGAACTTTTACCTCAGAACTTTTAAACTAAACTATTAAAGTTCCTACTACCACACGACTTTGGTCAGTAAAACTGAGAAATTAAACAAATTCCTCTGGTAGCCTTGCTTTCGCACTGGATCAGTTTTCTTACACGATCCCACCGCTCTGCCGCCAATATGCGGTGAAGCTACGTTCAAATCAACCGGCTGGACAGGGTGGACCCTCTCTTAAAGATCCCACCGCTGCCGCCAATATGTGACCACTCCACTTCTTGACCGGCCTCAGACTGACAATCTTTCTATGTCCACACTGCTGACCTCCAATCCAAGGAAACCTCGAAGTTACCTCAGCAACTTCACGTTTATTGGCAGGGTACTGTCTCACCCCTTCACCATTTAACTGACTGGAGTTTTAAAACTTCTCAGTGACCACTTGACCACGCTGCCACCATTTATCCGGCTGACCACTGACTTTGAGGGCCACCACCAATAAAAGAATCAGGAGAGGTGTTTTCCTTTTAAGATGCAAACAATTTATTTTGACACAAATGGGTACAATCTTGGTTGGTTTCAAACTTCCTTAGAGGCACAACTTTTTCTGTTACATAACACAATGGGGACCTATTATAGGGTTTCCACTAAACCCTATAAACCCCTGCAACTTTAACTAGGGTCTCTATACCCTTTAACTGGACTGCTCACTAGCAGACCTTAAGACACACACTAACACTGGACCGTTCTCTTTCAGTCCTTAGGACACTCTCTCTAGAACATAACTCCTCCCCCTCTCATTTGGCAGTTGGCTTCCCGCTCTCTTCCAACTGTAGAATTCAAACCTGAACATTCTACTAGCCTCTAGCCCTGGTTGCCATGGCGACAGCTCTTCTAAGCTTCTGCCATGCCTCCCTTCTGTTTCACCCACAGAAACAAACCATAGAACATTCAAAACAACATACATTTTAACACATGTCACACAACATTTACACACAAATAATCAACATCATTACAACCTCCTTTAAGCAGGATACTGACATTAGATGAAAAAAGACCTCATAGCCTTCTCAATGCTACTTTCTGACCTATGCTGTCAATGCATACTAGCAATGCTGAAATTTTAAATCTTGGCCTGGCTCAATTTCGTACTAATGCTACCTTCTGCATTAGCTTGCTGCTGGCTATTTCCCTTCTCCCTGTGTCACAATGCTTCCAGCTGGAGCAAATTCAGCCACTTGTTTCATTGGCATTCCTCAACTGAAAGAGGAAGAGGTTGCAGAAGCAATGGGAAAGAGATATTAGCAATAATGAGTCATGTTTTGGGCCAGCTGCGCCCATACCTTAGGAAGGCAGACTTGGCCACAGTGGTGCACACTCTCATCACATCCAGGATAGACTACTGCAACACACTCTACGTGGGATTGCCTTTGAAGACTGTTTGGAAGTCCAACGAGAGGTAGCCAGGTTAATAACTGGGGCAGCATACAAGGAGCACACAACTTTCATGTTACTTCATCTCCACTGGCTGCCTGTTCGCTTCCAGGCACAATTCAAAGTGCTGGCTTTGGTCTATAAAGCCCTAAACGGCCCCAGCCCAGTTTACCTATCCGAACGCATCTCCGTTTGCAAACCACTGCAAATACGAAGATCTTCTGAGGAGGCCCTGCTCTCAGTCCCGCCACTGTCACAGGCATGTTTGGTGGGGATGAGAGGCAGGGACTTCTCAGTGATTGCCCTCTGACTATGGAACTCCCTTCCTAATGAGATTAGATCTGCCCCCTTTCTCCTGTCCTTCAGAAAGATGGTAAAAACATGGCTATGGGACCAAGCCTTTGGGGCTGTCCCTAAAAATTCCTGGAAGTAAAACAAATTATGAGGAATGAAGATGGAATTTGAGATGCAGATCAAGGGAGAAAGAGTTTTCAAAAGTGTTGTTGAAGGCTTTCATGGCTGGAATCTCTGCATTGTTGTAGGATTTCTAGGCTGTATGGCAGTTTTCCAGAAGCATTCTTTCCTGACATTTCGCCTGCATCAATGGTAGGCATGGAAACTAGGCAAGTGGGGTGTATATATCTGTGAAATGTCCAGGATGGGAGAAATAACTCTTGTCTGTTGGAGGTAGGTGGTCAATTAAAACATTCCTCACAACCTCTGAGGATGCCTGCCATAGAAGCAGGCAAAATGCCAGGAGAGAATGCTTCTGGAACATGGCCATGAAGCCTGAAAAACTTACCCAGTTTTCAAAGGATATAAAAGAGACCATGGACAGGCATCAGGTATAGGAGCCAAGGAAGATGGTTCAACAGACATAATCTAGCTATGATCCCTCTCTGTTCTAAATATGATGTGGTTCCCAGTTCTGACTCTAAGGCAATTTGGAATATGGCTGATAAATATGCAATGAGTGATCTTTATCTATTTACATCATAGAGTCTTCTTTCTTGAGAGTCTGCTCAATGAATGTTGAGTCAGCTTCCTTTTATCAAAGAAAGCAAGGGGATGCTCATTAAGTATTCCTGAATTAATGTAAAGCTTGGATTAGATAAGGAAGTGTGTTGAATGGTCTTCCCATATGGCTTGATACAATTTTAATAATAATATTTATGTATACTCCGCCACCATCTCCCCAAAGGGGACTCGGGGCGGCTAACATGAGGCCAAGCCCAAAAACAATACAGCAAAGTTAGACACATAACAACAGAACAATTACATCACAATAAAATACATAAAGTAACAAAATAAAATAAACAGTGGAAAATAACATAATAAAAATCAAACACAAATGTGGTATATGTTTAACTAAATGGCATATGCATCCTGGAGGATGGGTTCAGATGTTTAGCTTTTGAGGATATGGGTTGCTACTAGGCCTGTTTTCGAACAGAAAAATGTGTTTCGGAAGTCAATTTGGATATTGGTCTTGCTCTGGCTTCAGATGTTAATCACTTCCGATTTTTTTAGTGATGTTATCAAAATGGAATCGGATGTATTCCGATATTCAGAAGTATTCGTAAATAGTGTCCGTGATTGGGCAATGCGCGAAAATCAGCAGAAGGTAGAGTCAAAACTATGGGGAATCCCTTTTCCATCCGTTTTTGATCGCTACTAATGACAAAACTAGCCACTGGTACAAAATATTAAGCACTGTTAACACATTAATACACAAATTTAAAAATGGGACATAAAATTGGTGTCACTACCAATGACATCCGAGCCCTTTCTGAGAATGGCGACGGAGCTCTCGGAATGGCGAATCCACTTCCTGTTTGGAGCACTGTGCTTGATATCGCTTCAATTATCAGAAGTCCGGAAAAAAAACATCCAAAAATCAGATGTATCCAATTATCGGAAACAGGTCTAGTTGCTACTTTTTCTACTTGGGCATACAAGACATTCTGCACATTCGATGCCAGATTCTACGCTTTGTACTCTTGCTTCCCTAAATTCTAAACACCAATTGAAATCTGGAGCATTGATTACTATAATTCTAATTGGGATTAGAATCAAATATTAACATTAAAATTTTCTCATATTTGTTCCATTTTGTAGTTTGTGATCGTGGTCTGATTAGCCACAACGTATTGACAAGCAAGGGATGCATCCAGATATTGCTTCATCCTCATGTTCAATGCATTGCCATGCAGCAGGGACATACTAAGTTAGTAAACAGAGCAGCTGGAATCTGGAACAGGAAAGATAAACCCACCGTGCTGCTTGAAAGCAGGAGAATGACTGAAAAATATCCATCACCCCAGACAATATCTAAATGATGTCAGTCTTATGCATAGGAAATCTATTACCTAATATGAGTCAATCACTGATAATATCCCCAAACACATGCTGTCTGTGAAATGAATACCGAGTGGCACATGTCCCAAACCATTTAGTTGGCACGATGGTACAAACATGAAGGATTAATGAATTGTTTCATTTCATATACTGCTTGCTAATCCTCTCTAGAAGAGGCCAAATCAGAAATTTTGGGGCCTGTTTCTTTTGAGTGGGAGGCAACATCGCTTCTGGCACCAGCTACAACATCTCCGAAGATTCCTTTAATTTGTCCTTTGTAACCCATTGCGGGAGATTAATACTGCCAGGCTGACAGTTTATCCTAACAACTCCTCGTTCCTTTGATCTTATTCTCTCCCTAGTAGGACTAATTGGGGTAGCTTAAGTTATCCCAGTGATATCCTCTTGGCGGTTGACCAGCTTGTCTAGTGATACTCCCCTCCTACTAACAGCCTTTCTCCTTTTCATGGGTTCCTTGACCTGGTTCCAAGTTCTCACTAAAGATTTCTGGCTATGTGACATGAGTTCGGCTTGGAATAGATCTCATTTCCTTTGTTCCCTCTCTAAATCCAACATCTTTCCTAACATGTTGTCAAAGGCTGTCATCATTGAGTTGCTGTGAGTTTTCCGGCCTGTATGGCTATGTTCCAGAAGCATTCTCTCTGGACACATTCTAGCTTGAAAACATCTCCCTTAAATTGCGGTGCGCAGAACAGGACGCACTGTTCCAGGTGTGGTCTGACCAAGACAGAATAGAGGGCTAGCATGATTTTCCTGGATCTAGATACTCGACTCCTATTAATGTAGACCAAAATCCCATTGGCTTTTTAAGCTGCCCATGACATTGTTGGCTCATATTTATTTATTTATTTATATTTATTTATAGTTCACTTTTATATTCCGCTCCTCCCAGCAGGCTCGGGGCGGATCACATCAGGAATACAGGACGGCACGGCGTAACAACGGCGTGCGGCCGGTTACAATCAATAAAAGCATAAAAACAAACAAAGCCACATTAAAACAGTTACAAACGTCAGAGCGTGGGTTAAAAGGACATACATCTGAGTTATCACCCCGGGCACCTAATTAAAGGCCAACCCAAAAAGGGCTGTCTTACATGCCCTCCGAAATGGGCCCAATTCCGAAATGGCTCGGGTACTCTCCGGGAGGGCATTCCAGAGCCCTGGTGCCACCACAGAAAAAGACCTTTGTCTGGTCGTCGATAGGTGGCAGGAGCGGACGGATGGAATTAACAACAGATTCTGTTCATCTGAGCGCAGTGATCTCGGGGGAACATACGGGGTAAGGCGGTCCTTCAGGTACGCAGGCCCCAGGCCGTGCAAGGCCTTAAAGGTCAGAACCAATACTTTGAAGGCGATCCGGTACTCAATGGGGAGCCAGTGCAGCTGCCGAAGAGTAGGTGTAATGTGCTCTCTCGCTGGCACTTCTGCCAGCAAGCGGGCTGCGGCATTCTGCACTAGCTTGAGTTTCCGGATCGTCGACAAAGGAAGGCCAACGTAGAGGGCATTACAGTAGTCTAATCTCGAGATGACCGTCGCTTGGATCACCGTGGCCAGGTCCCTCCTGGACAAGTAGGGGGCCAGTCGCCTAGCCTGTCGGAGGTGATAGAATGCGGTCCTGCTGACCATGGAGACCTGGGCCTCCATGGTCAGCGAGGAATCCAGCACGACCCCAGGCTCTTAACTGACGGCGACAGATTAAGCCGTTCGCCGTCCAGGGTAGGCAACCGGCACTCGTCCAGCCCAGGCCGACCGGGCCACAGTATCTCCGTCTTCGATGGATTCACCTTCAGCCGGCTGGCACGCAGCCAACCAGTCACGGCCTCAAGGCACAGATGGAAACAATCGGGTACGGAGTCTGACCTGCCGTCCATTCTCAGCAAAAGCTGGGTGTCATCAGCGTACTGATGGCACTCCAGACCAAAGTCGCGAGCCAGCTGGGCCAGGGGCGCATCTACACAGGGAAGAATAAGGGGGAGAGGATGGCCCCTGGGGACCCTACAGTCAAGTGGGAGCCTCCTGGAGACCTCCCACCCCCTCCACCCGTTGTCCCCGGTCACGGAGGAAGGAGGCCACCCATTTAAGGGCGGTCCCCTACCCCGGAAGCGGCTAAACGGTGGGTCAATAGTGCATGATCTACAGTATCAAACGCTGCTGTCAGATCTAACAAGACAAGCAGTGCCGATCCCCCCTGGTCCAGCTGGCGGCGTAGTTGGTCTGTAATGGCGACAAGCACGGTCTCCGTCCCGTGCCCAATACGGAAGCCGGACTGGAAGGGATCAAGTCCAGCTGTGTCTTCTAGGAACTGCTGCAGCTGATCCGCTGCTGCCCTCTCAATTACTTTGCCTAGAAAAGGCAAGTTGGAAACAGGCCTGTAATTGGAGGGAGCCGAAGGATCTAGATTCGGCTTCTTCAGCAGCGGTCTCACCATTGCCTCTTTTAATCCCCTGGGAAGACTCCTTGCTCAAGGGAGCTATTTAAGATCGTGCCCAAGGGGCCACGTAGACCCTCCCGGCAGGATCTAATCAGCCAGGAGGGGCACGGGTTGAGGGAGCAAGTAGTTGGTCTAGCTGCAGTCAGTAACCCATCGACAGCTGCTGCGTCCAGCGGTAGAAACCGGGTGAAGGTGGGCCCACCGAGGGCGGCGGAGTCTCGAGTTCACTAACTGTATCAAGGGTGGCCGGAATGTCCCGGCGGAGGGTCGAAATCTTGTCAGCAAAAAAGTTCTGAAAAGCCTCAGCCGTTGGAGCCAAACCCCTATCTTTTGGGACAGTAGGGATTGTTGTCAATGACCGAATTACCTGAAATAATTGGGCTGGGCGTGAGCTAGCTGACTCTATCAAGGAGGAGTAGTAGACCTTTTTTGCCTCCTTGATAGCTTGCTCATAAACCTCCTTAAATTGTTTATAAGCTGATTTCGACGCTTCGTCACGGAGACTCCGCCATATGTGCTCTAATTGTCTCCTTTTCCGTTTCATCGCCCGCAACTCCTCTGTATACCATGGCGAGCGATTACTACGGGGAAGGAGAGAACGCCTGGGGGCGATCTCGTCTAGGGCCGCGGAGAGATTGGTGTTCCAATGCTCCACAAGCCCATCGACCGAGTCGCTGGGGGGTTCCCAGTCCCTTAGAGCATTCATTAACTTGTTGTCCACAAGGACTTCAAGATCCAACCAGTTGTGGCGCAGCTAGTTGGGAGTCAGCTGCATTACAAATCACTACTGACCGAAAGGTCATGGGTTCGAAGCCAGCCCAGGTCGGAGTAAGCTCCTGACCATTTGTCTAGCTTGCTGTTGACCTTTGCAGAGCAAAAGACAGTGGCATCTGTCAAGTAGGAAATTTAGGTACCACTTATGCGGGGAGGCAAATCTGATTAATTTGCGATGCCATAAAACTCTCCAGCAGCATGCAAAAAACGAGGAAGTACTCCATGAGGAAGTACTCCATCAGTGTCACAAGTGGATTGTGAAGCGACAGTTCCCCCGGTGGCCGGAATTCAAGGCATACCCTCATGAAGCTGGAAGTTAAATAGCCTCTGTGTGTCTGTCTATATATGTTGTGTGTCTACGGTATTGAATGTTTGCCATGTATATGTGCACTTTGATCCTCCCCGCATCCCCTGTGGGGTGAGAAGGGTGGAATATAAATACTGTAAATAAATAAATAAATAAATAATATCATTTTCATGCCTACTTCTATTGTTTTCACACTCACAAGTATCTAGCTGCAGAAAACATTTGCTGTTGTCCCAACTTGTGACCCTTGTCATGGTCATGTTCATTTGGAAACTAGGCAAGTGTGGATGTTGCAATTGGCCTGCTTGATTGGCATTGAATGGCCTTGCAGCATCCAACTACAATGGCCACCTTCCTTAGCATTGAATGGCCTTGCAGCATCTGACAACAACCATGTCAGACTACACAAAGAAGCCATAGAAATTTACAAGCGTGTGGACAATTCAACAGAAAGGAGGAAACCATGAAAATGAACAGAATCTGACTTCCAGTATTTTTTTAAAAAATCTAAAATCAGGACAGTAAATAAAAGAACAACACTCAGAAAACAGAGAAATTCCAGACAGCAAACAATCAGGGCCAGCTAACTCCTCCCAACAAAGTATTCTCTCAGGCAGGAAGCAGCCAGGCTTTGAAGAAGCAAGGCCACTCAATGTTAATCAATGTGGCCAATTACAACATTCACACTTACCTCCAACAGACAAGTGTTCTTTCTCCCACTATGGACGTTATTCCACAGATATATAAACCTCACTTGCCTAGTCTCCAACAGACCTCACAACCTCTGAGAATGCGAATATAGATGTGGGTGAAATGTCAGGTGAGAATGCTTCTGGAACATGGCCAGACAGCCCGGAAAAGTCACAACTACCCATCTTTCCTAACATTCAGCAAATGTGATTAATCTCTTTCCTATGCACATTAGAACCAGAAAGAGTGATTGAGTTCCGATTTATATTTAGACCTGAAGCTCTTTGCGTGATCTTGGGTCAAGCCTAACATCACATTGATCCACAGCTAAGGATGGATGAACTTGTCAATTTCAGTTCCTCCAGTTTCATATGATTTTAGCCTTGATATTTCCCTTTCCTATGTAGACCTCAGTGTGTAATTCATCCCAAAAGACTGTACACAAATCAGCATTTACTTTGTGAATTTTTACATGCAATCTGAATTTTTTGCATGAATTTTTCAGACTGTATACATTTGATATGCACTTTGCACTTAATGTATAATGGCTGTGATTCTGTGCCCCCTCCTATTATATTTGATGATGAAGAAGGGGAAATGGGACTTGTTCTAACATTCAAGGATGATCAAAATCTATTCAAAAACATGCACTCTGGAAATACAACAACACCAATAACAACATTGAAATTCAGAGTGTTTATTTGCAATGCATGCAAAAAAGAAGTCATCGACAGATTGCATCCCAAACTTTACTGCTGTCTTCATTTTAGTTTCATTGCATAACATATCAAGTTTGGTGATACTATAATCAGGCAGGTGGTTTTGTACAGCAAAATAGACAGACCGACAGAGACGAACATTTTAAATTATAGTATAGATATGATAAGCAACATGAAAGAACACATACTGTGATGGGCGTGGTTTTCTCTCTCTCTCTCTCTCTCTCTGTGTTTTGCTCTGATAAAGTGTTTTTTTACTTTCTAACATAACTGAAAAAAACAATTGCTAGTCTTAATTCTGGACTGCATGTATATCTATGTGATCTATCCCAGGAAAAATAAAATAAACCATGCTGTTTTGTATAAAAATAAATAAAACAATTTCCGAGCTGTTTATCTCCATTGTTGCATTGCATTGAATTTTGAACGAGTAGAGCCGTATTATTTTATACGCTTTGTAATTGCTATTGTGCTAGTGATTATATAATAATAATAATAATATTCTTGTAATCCGGGTACCATACCCGGTGACATAGTGGGTTAAACCGTTGAACTGCTAAACTTGTTGACTGAAAGGTCGCAGGTTCAAATCTGGGGAGCTGTGAGCTTCTGCTTTCAGCCCCAGCTTCTGCCAACCTAGCAGTTCAAAAACATGAAAAAGTGAGTAGATCAATAGGACATTCAAGTGCCACCTCGGAGTTGGTTGAGGTAGGCAGGATTTCCCTGGGTACTGGTTGTGGGGGGTCGGGAGCAGGTCAGGGTTTTGCCCTCCCTTCTGCTCGAGATCTCCGTGTACAACTGGTGGGCCACTGTGTGATACAGAATGCTGGACTAGATGGGCTGAGGTCCGATTCAGCATGGCTCTTCTTATGTTCTTATGTTCTTATATGTACCACTCTGGAAAGAAGTAATGGTGCTCCATGCTGTCATGCTGGCTACATGACCTTGGAGATGTCTACAGGCAACACCAGCTATTTGGCTTAGAAATGGAGATGAGCACCACACCCCAGAGTCGGACACGACTGTACTTAATGTCAGGGGAAAACCTTTACCTTCACCTATTCTTGTATCCTGCCACCATCTCCCCGAAGGGACTCGGGTTGGCTTATACAAGGCACAAGGTGCCTAAAACAAGACATAACATAAAACTCAAGATAAAATACAATTGAATAAAACATATAAACATGTAACAACAACATAAAACACAGAATAAAACAGTGCACATCTGTTAGTGATGACATCAAATGTAATCATGGCCAGGCTGTAAACAATAGTGCCAGGGAATGGGAAAAGTACAGAGCAGTATCCATTGGACAAGGGCATGGGATAAAGTGCAAGGCTGCATAACAAATTCATAGTCCAACTAGGGACTAGGCGCTCTCAAAATCCTATTTGAATAGCCAGGTCTTCAGGCCCCTATGGGAAAGAGGACAGTGTTGGGGTCTGCCTAATCTCCCTGGGGAGGGTGTTCTAGAGTTAGGGGGCCACCACCAAGAGGGTCCTCTCCGTCATCCTCACCAACCACACTTGAGACGGTGGTGGGACTGAGAGGAGGGCCTCCTCAGCAGATCTTAGAGCCCATGCCAGTTCATTTGGGGGGGGGGTCATGGGTATAGACAGGACACAAACAGTTTAGGACTTTATAGGTGATAACATGCACTTTGAATTGGGCCTGGAAACTTATCAGCAGTCAGTGAAGCAGCTTTAGTAGGGGCATAGTGTGCTCCCTATAGCTAGCTCCAGCTAGTAGCCTTGTATTTTGTGTGCTTGCACTATTGAGTGCTTTTGTGAGCTGCCCCAAATCTCTTCAGGGAGATGGTGGCAGGGTTAAAGTATTATTATTTTTTTACTATGGTATATAAAGAGAGGATTTGCAAATGTTTCAGGGGAAAAGGCATATGTAAAATATATATATATATATATATATATATATATATATATATATATTTCCAACGTCCGTGCAATGTCGTATATAGACAACGAAACTATGGCTCGCAGAACCACCAAACTCGACAACCGAATGAACCATAGCACGAGGTACATACAACGCCAAAAAAGCGGACCTACGTACCTCCCAACACCCCAAAAAATGATCCCCCAAAAACTGGCAATGGAACTCCCACTCCGGCCTCTCCGCTGCCAGCGCAAACGTTTAGAACCTTTGCACATGGCAGCCAGAGCGCCTCCTCCGCCTCCTCCGCCTCCTCCTTGGATCAGGAACACAAGCCGATCTGGGATGGCGGGGGGGGGGGGGAGGAGGAGGGGCTGAGGAGGAGCACGGGAGCTGGTTCCCGTCCTCCTCCTCAGCCCCTCCCACCTCCCCCGCCGCTGTGCCGATCTGGGACGGTCGGGGGGTGGAAGGAGGGGCTGAGGAGAAGCATGGGAGCCAGTTCCCGTCCTCCTTCTCAGCCCCTCCCACCTCCTCCCGCCTCCCCCGCTGTGCCGATCTGGGACGGTGGGGGGGGCGGAGCGGAAGGAGGAGAGGATGAGTAGCATGGGAGCCAGTTCCTGTCCTCCTCCTCAGCCCCTCCCACCTCCTCCCGCCCCCCCCCCCCCCGCTGTGCCGATCTGGGACAGTGGGGGGGTGGAAGGAGGAGGGGCTGAGGAGGAGCATGGGAGCCAGTTCCCACCCTCCTCCTCAGCCCCTCCCACCTCCTCCCACCTCCCCCCTGCCGTGCCGATCTGGGATGGTGGGGGGGTGAAAGGAGGAGGGGCTGAGGAGGAGCACGGGAGCCGGTTACTATCCACCTCCTCAGCCCCTCCCACCTCCTCCCGCCTCCCCCCTTGCTGTGCTGATCTGGGATGGTGGGGGGGGCGGAAGGAGGAGGGGCTGAGAAGCACGGGAGCCGGTTCCCGTCCTCCTCCTCAGCCCCTCCCACCTCCTCCCACCTTCCCCCCCCGCCGTGCCGATCTGGGACGGTGGGGGGGGGTGGAAGGAGGAGGGGCTGAGGAGGAGCACGGGAGCCGGTTACTGTAATGGTCTGTCGATTAGAGCTGGGATTGCTCTTATCTCATACTCTTCCAGCAGGATAATCCCCACCAGGTGGTGGCCTTGGAGACATGCACAGAGCTGGAAATGTGCCTTAGGTTACACCACACCAACATGAGTAGCACTGACTTGTATATTGCTGACTCAGGCAGGATATGATGCAACCTCTGCTGGGCATTGCATGCCATGGGGGTTGGGCCTTTGAGATGATGGACAGGTGATGGGGGTGTGTTTTGTATATAAGGTGTGTTTGTTCCTTGTGATGCCAATTCTGGCATCAAAAGCGTTATACCTTCAATAAATCTCGTGGGATCGAATTGCCGTCTGAGCGTGGTCCTTACAGAACATTGGAGCGTTCTCACAGTTACCATCCTCCTCCTCAGCCCCTCCCACCTCCCCCGCCGCTGTGACGATCTGGGACGGTGGGGGGGCGGAAGGAGGAGGGGCTGAGGAGGAGCACGGGAGCCGGTTCCCGTCCTCCTCCTCAGCCCCTCCCACCTCCTTCCACCCCCACCCCCCGCTGTGCCGATCTGGGACGGGGGGGGGGGCGGAGGGAGGAGGGGCTGAGGAGGAGCATGGGAGCTGGTTCCCATCCTCCTCCTCATCAGCTCCTCCCGTCTCCCCCACCGCTGTGCCAATCTGGGACGGTGGGGGGGCGTAAGAAGGATGGGCTGAGGAGGAGCACGGGAGCTGGTTCCCGTCCTCCTCCTCAGCCCCTCCCACCTCCTCCCGCCTCCCCCCCCCCCGCCGTGCCAATCTGGCGGCACAGCAACGCGTGCACGGGTACAGCTAGTTAGTATATATAATTATAGATCTATCTCTAGCTCGTTATTGTTTATATATATATAGGTATTGAATATTTGTCTGTTACTATGTTGGAAGCCAGTCTGAGTCCCCATGGAAAGATAGGGCGGGTACAAATGAATTATTGTTGTTGTTGTTGTTGTTGTTAGAAACACAACAAGATGAGTCCACAGCAAACAAAATCACTCTGCTGGCTGTTGTACTGGATCACACATCAGACGCTTCCCAAGTGTCTAGGACTGTGTGATGTATTGGGGAACAATGCGTAGGATTGCCTTTTGCAGCTGACTGATGATAATTTTGTCAGCGCCGATTGTGCTTAAGTGCGGGCCAAGGTATTTAGGCACTGTGCCTAGTGTGCCCATCACCACTGGGACCACCTTGACTAGTTTGTGCCAGAGTCTTTGCAGTTTGATCTTTAAATCCTCATATCTTGTCAGCTTTTTCAGTTGTTTACTGCTGATACCATATTGCTTTTGTTGACCCGTCCCTACTTTTCCACTTGCAGAGCTAGTTTATTGTTTTTCTTTGACAAATGGTAACTATTCAAAACATTTAACCTATGGTTGCCTGAATTAATGTAGTTTTATTGCTATCTATTTTTATTTTGAAATTTATTTGTACCTGCTGCATTTCCCACCCTCGGCTTATACTTGAGTCAATAAGTTTCCCCAGTTTTTTGTGGTAAAATTAGATGCCTCATCTTATATTTGGGTTGGCTTATACTTGAGCATATACATTATTATTATCATCTCACATTTCTACAATGGGCTTCATTGCAAAATACATTGTTTATTCCATTTCCCCCCATTATGATAATGCTGGAACATGTTCAGGGAGGGAAGAAGAAACTGATGACTTCATTTGAATTCATTTTTTTAACTAAAGTTTTTGCTAAAAATGCAAAATTATTTCACATTCAGGATGGAATAATATTGGCATTTAAAACCTTTAAACATTGGAGAGGTAGAAATTGAGTGTGTCCTTCAAAAAAATATTCAAATACACCCATGGGAGTAGTGTTGTTTTACGATCACAAATACTGCCCCCTGGTCCTCAGAAATAACAATTCTAGGAGAGATGAATATAGGCATGGGAAAATATTCTAAAATATTTGAGGAAAAAGTCAGACCACATGTTTCTGAATGTTCAGAAAACCTGATGAGAAGAAACCTAGACTGATAAGAAAACTTACAGGTCAGGCTCTATTCTGCACAAATTTTTCACCTGGTTTTATTGTTTACAAAATAGCAAAAAATGTACGTGAAATGGTAATGTATACATGAAGGACTAGTTTGTGATTTGTAAAGCTCATGAGCAGAGAGAATGCCCTCAGTGCAAAAAGATAGGCCAAAATGGTATCCGTTTTTTTTCTTTCATTAAAATGACATGCAAAATTGACATGAATTCGGGCAATGCGAAGCAAACTTCCTCCTTGATTATGAGCAGGGTTGCCATGGAAATCCAAAGCATGATGGAGCAGTCATTCTCAGCAAAATATCTGATGAATTTCCAACAAATTCAAAAGTCTTCCTTAAGAGAAGGGAAATGTATTCTGGGGAAGGGTGGGAGGATACCGAAATGCACTACTGAATGCATATTTTGGTGCACAAATCAACTCACAAAGTAATGTGGAAAAGGAACAGAACAATCTTATGAGAGAACAAGTGCAAAAGTGGCATGGGCTGGAAATCTATGGATTCATTCCCGGTTTTGACCAAACACCTTTTTCCTGTATATGTGTGTGTGTATGTGTGTGTGTATGAAATAGATATATCAGCTTGATTATTTTGTCCTCACATCCTAATTATCATATATACTTGAATATAAGCCGATCCAAATATAAGCCAAGGCACTTAATTTTAACACAAAAACTGGGAAGATGTATTGACTCAAGTATAAGCTGAGGGTGGGAAATTTATTATTTATTTATTTATTATTCGTATTTATATACTGTTCCATTCCCTTAGGCTTGGGGCGGTTTACATAGATAAAACAGGCAATAACAATAAAGCAACTTTAACACTATACATTAAAACACTATAAGCTACTAACAACTGTCCCAATTTATCACAACACAGTCAAGTAGGACCATTGATGTTAAACGCCTGCCAGAACAACGTTGTTTTACAGGCTCTTCTAAATGCAGGAGTTCCTGGCAAATTTCAAAATAAAAATAGAAACCAAGAAAATTATATTAATTGAGGCATCAGTAGTTTCAATTGTTTTGAATGTACATAAAACCATTATTATAACTATTTTCAATGTGCTTACATATCCTTCCAATAATAATAGAGAGTAAAAAAATAAATGTAATAAAAGTAATAATAGTCAAGTAATAAATATAATAAGAACAGTAATAAATAGGGTAAAATAATAAATGTAATAATAAATAGAGTAAAATAATAAATATAATAATAATAACAGATAGAGTAAAATAATAAATTAACAACAACAGAGTAAAATAATAAATAACTTGAGTAGAAACCAAGGGGGGGCTTTTTCAGCCTTAAAAACAGTTGGAAAACTCTGCTTATACTCAAGTATATACAGTATGTGTACCTTTTTTCTGATATGGAAGAAAAGATAAATAGTGTAGTTTTTGTCCAATTTTAAACTGCCATAAACTATTTAAAATTATATTATACATATTTGGAGAAATTCTGTGTTGACATTCAGAGGAATTTTGAGGTGAATTTTGAGGAGTTTTGGTGTATTTTTTAATACAAAAAGATTTTCTAAAACTGTATCGGTATGTGTGTGCACGTGTGCACGTATAAGTCGCCCGGAGCACAAACGTGGAGGGCGAATCATAAATAATAAAGTTTAGTTCAGTATGTTTGCAAAACTGATGTCAATTTTGTACAACTCCACATGTATTAACATGGAAGGCTTGAATAAGTGTGCTTTGCTTTTATTTATTTATTTAATAATATTTTATTAAGTTTCCAATCAACAAATTTACATTTTAAAGGTGGTGGTGGTGGTGGTGGGGGGGGGAGACACTGGGAAATAGTTTGCTAGGAAAGCAGTACTTCAGCAGTACTGAAGAGAAACAACTAGAAAAGCTGACACAATACAAGGATTTAAAGATTGAACTGCAAAGACTCTGGCACAAGCCAGTCAAGGTGATCCCAGTGGTGATCGGCACACTGGGTGCAGTGCCTAAAGACCTTGGCCTGCACTTAAACACAATCGGCGCTGACAAAATTACTATTTGCCAGCTGCAAAAGGCCACACTACTGGGATCTGCATGCATTATTCACCGATACATCACACAGTCCTAAACAGCCAGCAGAGTGACCTTGTTTGCTGTGTTAATAATAATAATAATAATAATAATATCCTATTGCTAGGAATAATGCAAGAAAGGGATGGAAGATATGGGGACAGATAGGTTTAGGAAAGGGGGATTTGTATTGGTTTTTTTGAAGCTTGTTATAGTCCTTTTTACTGCTGCTTTCTGCTCATCCATCGATGGCATCTTCTGTCTGCTCTCTTCTTTTAAGATTAATAATTTTACTTTGTTTTCCTCCAACCATTCTGTGAAAGGAGTCCAGTGTTGTTTTTATATATCTACCTTACGTCTTGGAAATGAATGATGTTAGTTTGTCCATACTCATGATTTCTAGCATTTCCTCTATCCACTCTTTGATGTCTTGCCGCCAGTTCGATTTGGTTTTAAAAGGAGGCTAAAGAATATTCTCCAGAATCTCTAATCTGTATAGTTGACTTTGGGCATTAATATGGGGCTTCTTTCTCTTGTTCTTGAAATTTGAGCAGCAGTAATTTTCCTCTCATTACATGAACATTTCAGTTCTGTTAAGCACTGTTGGCAGGTCCACAGTCCCTGAAAGAGTCCTTCCAAGTTGCTTTATCCTCAGCAGAAAGTTTCTGCAAAAATCACTGACTTAAATGGACGAATAAGCAGGATAAGCGGACAGATGGTGATGCCAGTATCTTAAGCACCATTCCACCCTGTTCATATTCTACTTTCTTTAAAAGTAGAGATAAATGTAAAATAACTAGAAAGCCTTGTGCAAAAGCTTGCTGGGCTTCTGACACCTTTGCTGAAGGCTTCTGAATAATCTCCAAAACCAAATTTGTACTCAAGCACTGTTCAAAGCTCGGGGAGGAGAAGGTGTTCACCCTTCATGCCTTTTATGAACAAATTCATAATCGTTGCATGCTTTAAACTGTACGTATAAAAGAATTAAGTGTACATAATTTCTTTCCCTCCCAGAGGAAAAAAAACATATATCCATGCTGCTACAGGAGCCTGCTGTGAAGCCCCATGGAGAAATATGAATAGGGAGCACAGAGACAGGTTTTTTCGCCAGAGTACGAATTGAATAGACAGCAGAATACAAGCCTAAAATCCAAAGTCTCTTTATAGAGCTCTGAAGATACTCTTATGATGAGGAGAAAGGAAGTGGTAGAAGGACTGGATCACAACCAGCTGAGTTCTGAGCAACTCCACTCTTATTTCCACTGCCATTTCCTATTCTATCCATAGAGACACAAGAAGAGCTCAGCTAATTGAGACCAAAGGTCCATCTTGTACATGGGTGGACAAAGTGCAGGCATTGAAATGTTGCCAAACTGCAACTTCCAGAAAACATAGCCAGCAACTCTAGCCAATGGTGTGGGAAGCTGAAATTCGTAAGCCCAGGAGTATCTCTGACCCTTTGTAGTGCCCAGGGGAAGTAAGCCTGACAAGTTGGAGAATCCCAGATAGTGGGATTGGGAGGCTCAGAGGAGTGGGCAGCTCTGACCCCAGGATCCTCTGTTCCTTATTTGTAGTCTAGAATACCATTTTATTTTCCACTAGCTGTACCTTCCCTCCCTTTTCTCTTCTTTCTTTCTCTCCTTCCTTACCTCCCTCTTTCCTTCCTTCCTTCACTTTTTTCTTTCTCTCCTTCCTTCCTTCTTTCTCTTCTTCTTCTTCTTCTTCTTCCCTTCCATCCCCCATCTTTTCTTTCCCTTCCTCTTTCTCCCCTTTTTTCCTTCTCTACCTATTATTGGACTGCAACTCCCAGCAGTCCTCCTGATCCATCTATCTATCTCCATCTAATCTATCTATCTGGAGAATTGCTGGGAGTTGCAGTCCAGGAATAGGAAACTGGAAATGTGCAGGGATTGGCATGCTCTCAAAGAAATCTAAGGAGAAGAAAGCTTGCAGCTTGGAAGCAGTGCATTTGGATCATCGTCCTCTTCTAAAGAGCCTGGTCTAGGGAATGCTGGGTGCTGTAGTCTGGAAGACAGTGTGGATATGCGATTGTGTGTTTTGTTGGGGGGGGGGGGGGGGGAGTCTTTTTTGTGCATGCACCTTTTTGCTGTTTTGGCTTTTTAAGTCCCTTCTGCTGTGTTTTTCAATGTTTTTAATGTGATGGTCACTCGTTGGCCTGATAAGTGTATTGTGTCCAAATTTGGTGTCAATTTGTCCATTGGTTTTTGAGTTATGTTAATCCCACAAACAAACTTTACATTTTTATTTATATAGATGGTGTGCAAGTTGTAATTCTGCTTTGGTGAGACCTCACCTGAAATACTGTGTCCAGTTCCAGAAACCACTGCTAAGCAAAGATCTTGACTAGCTGGAAATGGCAACTAAGATGATCAAAGTCTCTCCTCACCCTGGTCTCCTGGCATTTCATTTAATGGTGGTCAGGTAAGGTTTATATACTTTTTGCAGGGAAATGTAAGGTTTAAGGGGAGAGAGATGGGTGCCCTCTCAGTTTTGGGGGGCTCCTGAAGTCTCAAAGACTGAGGTGGCTGTGTGAATTAGGCCCAAGTATCACGTGATTCTATCCACACAGAGTTCGAACCTGTTAAGACCCAGATCTTGCTATACGATCTGGATCTTACCAAGTGTTTAGTTAATTTGTAACAAACCAGGTAAACTCTGAATTAATTTGGTTTTACTGGAGGCATTGTTTGGACACCTCCGGTAAAACTGAGAAAAGTCCCAGTTTTTGGGCCTGTCTGGATGGACCCAGAGTCTTACTGAACGAAGTTCCATTACTTAACTAATTAATATCCTGAATTTCCTTTGAATAGGTGCACTGCTTATGTATTGTACACCACTCAACATTTTCTTTCTCTTCGGTTTGTTTACCATAACACTAAATGAAGAGCTCTGGAAAACCTAGAAGCTCGCACACTATTATGTGACTATTTTGTAGTTCTTAATTGCTCTGCAGTTAGTTTAACCACTCTTCGTTAAATTACATAACCAAATATTATTTTGATTGTCCACACTTTTTGGTATTGTCAAAGGATCCCATGGATGGAATCACTGGGTTGTTGTAGGTTTTTCGGGCTATATGGCCATGTTCTAGAAACATTCTCTCCCGACGCTTCACCTGCATCTATGGCAGGCATCCTCAGAGGCTTACGTTTTTGGTAAATGGAAGACATACATTTGTTTAGGTTCTGCAATACCCTTCATTTGTCCTTTAGCCCTGCCCCTAAGTCTTCACCCTGTGACTTTTTAAAATATTGCTTAGCTTCTGTATTTATCTAAGTTTGTCCTTCCTACTTTTTTTGGTGCTCCTTATTATTATTATTATTATTACTTTTCACATTGATCTTAATTTTGCTGTTCAAGCATGCATGTTTTTTTGCAAACTCTAAAATATTTTTTTCACCTCAATATTCTGAAATAGTAGTCACGTGAGGAAAATATGCTCATCTGTATCCTATGATAAAGTCACCTCAAATATTTCTAGTAATTTTAATCAGCAGCTCATCAGTGTAACCCACACAAGGTCTGGAAAGTAAACAACAACACCTTTGCAAACTACTTAAAAAACAAAGCAAATTCAGAGACACCTAAGTCCAGCCTTAACAGATGGTCTGAATAAGAAGAGCTAGGAAATTAAATTCAAGCAAAAGGGTGTTAAAATTCCTCATTGGAACATAATGTAAGACACAGATGATACGAGGCCGAAGACAATTGACTTTTGCTAGTTAAGGATGCATGGAGTAAGTGCCACACATGTATAGATGGAGTTGTCACCCTTCTTCTTAACCGTAGCCATTTTCTTGCATATCACTATTCTAATGAGAAGTGAGAAATAAATATTAAAGAGTAAAAGAAGTGGTCTAAAAGAAGTAAATGAGGTCTGCAGAAGGCAATTAGCAGGAGCAAAAATAGCCATCAGTTGCTATGGCAAAAGCTCTAAGAGTCATGAGAAGGAACTGTGCCTCCAATGTAGTGCACTAAAAATATCCAAGTTTGAATAACAGAAGTCCATTTAGGTTTTGATTTATTGACTGCCTGATTGATTTGTAAAATGCTCCGGCCAATAAAAACTCCCTGACATCATCTTATGTCGACATGTGAATGTTGGGTGGGTGTTCCTACACTGCAATTTTCAACAGAAACAAATGATAAATTGAATTTCTCTCTTCTCTTAGGTGATCCCTCGTAGCCTGAGGATGATGGTCATCCAAGTTCAGTGTCTTGGTGGTGGGTTCATAGGTGGCTGTGGAGCCCTGTTCTTGATCCACATGGTCTCCCGCAGTGAGTACATTGGTTTCAAGCCAATGCTGACCAGGACCGCCTTCCACCTGGAAACCAATGTCCTTGGCACATTTCTCCCTTTCGCCCTCCATGTTCTGCAGCACTGCAGGTCACAGCTAACCTCCAATTAGAATGCACAAGAACCAGGGTTTCCCAGTTCTCAGTGTCTATGCCACAGTTTTTAAGGTTGGGATTAAAATTTAAATCTGTTTTCCTGTCCACCAACATTATGTTTCCCATTCTTGAGTTCGGAGTATCTGCTTTGGGAGAGGGTGATCGGGCATTCTGACAACATGGCCATGGCTAGACCAGCGGAATTGATGGCATAAGAGCATTGCTTCAATGATGGTAGCCTTTACTTCTTCCAGCATGCTGACATTTGTCCGCCTGTCTTCCCAAGAGATTTGCAGGATTTTTCGGAGGCAACATTGATGGAATCATTTCAGGAGTTGAGTGCAACGTCTGTAGACAGTCCACGTTTCTCAGGCGTATAGCAGGGTTGGGAGGACAATAGCTTTATATACAAGCGCCTTGGTGTCTCTACAGATGTCCAAGTCCTCAAACACTCTCTGCTTCATTTGGAAAAATGCAGCACTCGCAGAGCTTAATGGTGTAACATTTTCTAATGTAACACCATTAAGCTGAATTTCTGGCAATGCAGAGGGATTGGCTGATGCCTGCTGGAAGAGCACTTTGGTTTTCTCGATGTTCAATGACAGGCCGAGCTTCTTGTAGAGATGTTGAGAGTGCATTTGTTGTTTTAAAGAAGAGACTGAATTTAAAGTATTTAACAAATATATAAAGAAACAACAAAGGGAGTGAAAAATGCACAAGGATTAAATCAAGAGACGTAATAGGAGCAGTTTTTCCTTGTGGGAATGGTTTCTACCTGTATGTGCAAGACTGTCATCTTTATGAGAAAAAAGGTCTATTTGGTAACTTCAAGTGCCAGAGGAGATGTGCAACATTAGAAATGGTCAGATCCTCCATCATTCTGCTCTCACAAGTGCCATCAATTACAATTTGATCACCCTGTTAAAAAAAGACCTTTTTTTTAATTGCATTTGCATTTTGCCAACAGAAAAGAAGAAGTTTACCCCGAGGACTGCTAAGGGTTTTAGTTCCCTACTGAGAGTTAATCCATCATTGCCTAATAAATCCACAGAAGCATTGGGATTACAAATTCCCGGAACTCAATTGCAGAGACACATAAACCCAAATACAACAGTGATGGGAGTCTTCAGCCCAGCATGACTCGCTACACGCTAATACGTTTTTGGCTTTGAGTTTGACACTTGTGCATTAAAAGAACCAATGAAAGAAGTGTTTGTTTGTTTATTTATTTATCGTGTCAGATGTGAATTGAGAATACAATTATAATGTATAGAAAAAACACAAACAACGTTAAAGACTTGGCATTGTATTAAATTTCCTTTGACCAGAATCTGGCCACTTGGAGTGCCTTTGGTGTTGCTGTAAGAAGGCCCTCCATTGCACATGTGGCAGGGCTCAGGTTGCATAGTAGTAAGTGGTCTGTGGTTTGTTCTTCTCCACACTCGCATGTCATGGACTCCACTTTGTGGCCCCATTTCTTAAGATTAGCTCTGCATCTCTTGGTCCCAGAGTGCCGTCTGTTCAGCGCCTTCCAAGTCGCCAGTCTTGTGTGCCCAGGGAAGAGTTTCTCATCTGATATCAGTCACTGATTGAGGTTCCGGGTTTTAGCCTGCCACTTTTGGACTCTTGCTTGCTGAGGTGTTCCTGCGAGTATCTCTGTAGATCTTAGGAAACTGTTTCTTGATTTAAGTCATTGGCATGTTGGCTGATATCTGAACAGAGGATGGGCCGGATATATCACTGCTCTGCTCCTTTCATTATTGGCTGCTACTTCCCAGCAAATGTCAAGTGGTGCAATGCCAGCTAAACAGTATAATTTCTCCAGCAGTGTTGGGCATAGACATCTTGTAATAATGCAGCATGTCTAATTAAGAGCCACATCCACTGTTTTAATGTAGTGAGATGTATTCCACACTGGGCATGCATTTTCAGCAGCAGAGTAGCCAAGGAAAGGGCAGATGTCTTCACTGTATCTGGTTGTGATCCCTAGATTGTGCCAGTCAGTTTTCATATGATATTATTTCTAGAACCCACTTTTGGCTTGATATTCAATCAGTGCTTCTTATAAGTTAGAGCAGTGTCCAGGAATTTGGGTGTGATGTAATGCTCCAGTGGGATTCCTTCCCAAGTAATCCTCAGGGCTTGAGATGCTTGTTTGGTTTTAAGATGAAAAGTACACGTCTGGATTTCAGATGGATTATGAATCAGCTGATTTTCCCTGTAATAGGCAGTAAGAGCACCCAACGCTTCTATTCAACCATTTCAAAGCTCCCTACTTGAGCGATGATGCCACAATCGTCAGCATAAACGAAACTCTTTTTGTCCTTTCTGGCAGTGGGTGATCATTTGTGTAATTGTTAAACATTGATGGAGCAAGCGCACTCCCCTGTGGCAAGCAATTCTTCTGTTTTTGCAATCTTTTTCTCTCATGGGTATCTAAAGAATATTTAAGGAAACACACTGACTGCTATAGGAACATAAGAAGAAAGGCAGGTTATATTCAAGATATTTTGCTGTCTGAGGCAGAGCAGCAAATGGTGCTCCTACTCATCCAAGAAAAGGTATACAGTAGTACAAAGCAGCCACATAATTGTTGCACATGAGGCAGAAGATCTCACAAGTGCTTCTCATCCTTAACACAAAAAAAAATGCAAAACCGCTAATCTAGAATTAAGTATTCTTCTCGCTCTGACTAGGGTCAGTCCTGTTGCTGGCTCCAATGAACATTCTGTCCAGTTCCACATCTGTTTCCTAAAGCTGCCAAACAGAAAAATATGAAAAACCCCATAAGCAAGTTAAACATTCTGTAATCCTGAACCAGTTTTTCCCCCATCACTAAGAAGCACAGTGCATCTGAATCGTGGAAGATGTACATAGCCATCAGAACTAGTCTCACTCACTGATAGATTTCTCTTCCGTGAATTTATCTAATCCGCTTTAGTGCACAGTTAAGAGTGCTATCTTATACATGAGCAGTTCTCTGCATATCTATGTAGGAATTAGTCCCTTTGATTTAAATAGGGCAATATAGATGGATATAATGGCAATATATTACTGCCACTACCAGTGAGCATGTCTTGAAATAAGTCAGTAAAATTTCTTGCCAAAAAGGCATAGAAGGTAAAACTTCAAACCAAATAGGAGTAATGTCTGCCCCCCATACACACACACACACACACACACACACACAATTGACTTGTGATTTTGTGATATGAAATCCAGCATATATATCTCATTTGCTGTGACATACTGTGTTTTTGTGCCTGTAAAATAATAATACCCTTTATTTATATTCCGCTCTTCTTCTCCCCTAGGGGACTCAGAGTGGATGATAGTGTTTACATACATAGGCAAACATTCAATTTTTTTTACAATAATATACAATGAGATACACAAACAAGGGCAGAGGCTTCTCCTTTTGTTTCTGGCATCGAGGTGGTGCTCATGTCTGGTTCCGAGACAGTGCTTTTCTCCATTTTCTAGCCAAGGAGCCTGTGTTGTTACCTCCTGGTTGTGTGGCTGGCAAGATTGCTTGGAGTGTCTCTTGGCCTTTTCCCACTGAAGTGGTACCTATTTATTTACTCATGTTTGCATTTTTCAAATGGCAAAGTTGGCAGGAACTGGAGTTGACAAACGGGAGCTCACCCCATCTTGTGGATTCGAACTGCCAACCTTCAGGTCAGGACTTCTGGCAACCTTCAGGTCAGCACTTCAGCAGCACAAGGTTTAACCCATTGCACCGCTGTGGTTCTAGTTAAGACTAGCACTAGAACAGCTGAAATGGAAAAGAGAGGAAATTTAAATTTCAAAAATTATGCAGAGGAATTGAAACAGATATATTGTTCCACTTTTAGCACAACTGACTGAATCTGAATGAGAGCACTATTGCATTTATATTTGTTTATGGGTTTCCCTTAGGAGGAAGGAATATTTGAAGACATCAGGGTGGAGGTGAGGAGATATTTATTTATTGTATCAAAAGGCTACTAAGGGTACAATTGTAATGTATTTCAAAAACACAAAGTTTAAAAACTTGCCCTTTGACCAGTACCTGGACACCTGGAATGCCTCTGGTGTTGCTATAAGAAGGTCCTCCACTGTGATGTAGCCGAGCTCAGACTGCACTGTAATAGGTAGTCTGTAGTTAGATCTTCTCCAAATTCGCATGTTGTGGCCTCTACTTTGTGGCCCCATTTCTTAAGGTTGGCTCTACATCTCGTGGTGCCAGAGTACAGCCTGTTCAGCTCCTTCCAAGCTGCCCAGTTTTCTGTGTACCCTGAGGGGAGTCTCTCATTCAGTATCAGTCATGGCTTGAGGTTCTGGGTTTTAGCCTGCCACTTTTGGACTCTCGCTTGCTGAGGTATTCCTGTGAGTTACAAAAATAGATTTCGTACACATTATTTTTTCTGATCAAGAGTCATTCAAAAGAAAGTCATCATATATAGAAAACATGAGTGATCACTGCTGGACCAGAGCGCTAGACTTGACAGATCTTTTGCCTGATCCAGTGGGCCTCTTACTAAGTCTTAAAAATAATATTTGTCATCTCCACTGTTGAAGCAGTTTTATATTTCAAGTAAATGCGCGTCTACTTTTAAAAAATAAATCTATTGACTGATTACTTGGGGGCACCTTTTTCCTTAATCATTCTTAACTCCACTAATAATAACTTCACACATACTGTATGTAAAATCTTTGCGATGTCAGAAGGGAAGGCAAATGTATTTGTATTCAGAAAGGAAATATATATATTACAAAGAATTATTTATCCAGCATGAATGAATCCCCAAAGATATTTTTGCCAATGTTAACAAAAGGACTTCACACAATATGTCAAGCTCTTTTCTTTGCTAGATGTTTTCCTATTAGCACCCAGAGTTAAGGGAGATGTTAGTATCGCCAGCTATTCCAGTTGGTTGGTTTGTCCTTGTTTCTGCATAACAAGGTCCATTAGCTACATTTAAAAATGCTTGATTACATTTTAATGTTCACTTCAATTACTGACCCAACCTGATAAAAGGTAGAAAAGCAATCTCATTAGAATGAGGTATGTGGGACTTAAAACCACATTATACTCCATATTGAATGGGAAGAGGGCGTGTCTCTGAAAACCAAAGCAAAGTCAGGGGAGGATTCATTGCTGCTCTAAACTTGTGTTTAAGAGGATGTTGGTTATTTATATTATAAGACATTAAAGTAAAGGTTTTTCCCTGATATTAAGTCCAGTTGTGTCCAACTCTTGGACTCTGGTGTTAATCTCCATTTCTAAGCCGAAGAGCCAGCTTTGTCCGTAGACTCCTCAAAGGTCATGTGGCCAGCATGACTGCATGGAGCGCCGTTACCTTCCCACATAAGAGGTTCCTATTGATCTACTCACATTTGCATGTTTTTGAACAGCTAGATTGGCAGAAGTTGGGGCTAACAGCATTAAACAAACTATTAAAAGTTCAGATTCCTGACCCACCACATAATAATTCGGGACAAAATACCAGGAATATGAGACAAGTAAATACTAGAGACAATCTACTATGCTTCTCCTAATCTGAGCACAATATGCAGGTAATCCTGAGATAAAGAATGAAATCCAAGAAGAAAATGTCTTGTGAATTCAATTACCTTGTGATAAAATGGATACATTGTGTTAGTTAAGGTACAAGTAACATTTTTCAAAATCTTAAGTGACTGCTCTAGATCAAACATTAATCCTAATTGGTCCTAGAGCAGTGGTTCCCAAAGTGGGCGGTACCACCCCCTGGTGGGCAGTGAGGCAATCTAGGGGGGCGCTGGAAGGCTCAGGAGAATTTGGGGGGTGCTGAACCCCTGTAAGGCGGTGGGGGCGGTGGCGTGAACCAGGCAACAGGCTACCATCTCTCTCTCTCTCTCTCTCTCTCTCTCTCTCTCCTTCCCTCCTCCTGCTCCCTCCTCCTCCTCTCGCCAAGCAAGGGATAATAATAATAATACCTTTGGGGTTTTCTTCCAACTGGTTGAGTCTTATAACAACAATAATAATGTCCTTCAACATATTTAGTGGAATGTGGATTCAGTGCGGTAACCAATTTATCAACAAAAAAAGAAACCGATTGCAAAATAGTCAATCGCAATGATTTGAGATTACTGCTGACAAAAATAGATCCGAGGATTACTAGATCGGTAGCAGCATACCAGGTTCATCCTTCTCATTAAGATTATTTTGAATGTTTAAACTTTTTTGTATTACCTTTCTATTCAAAGTTCAATAAATAGTTTCATAATTTCAAACTTCAATGTTTCTAATTTACAACTTTCTTTATTATATTTTACGAAAAAGGTATAAATATTAATACATATATCTTTCTGTTTAATTGCTATTAAAAATTAAAAAATTAATTTCTAGGGGGGCGGTGAGTAATTTTTTTTCTGGAAAAGGGGCGGTAAGCCAAAAAAGTTTGGGAACCATTGTCCTAGAGTCTAGTAAGATATCAGTGTTAACTGAATGGGTTGAAATGAGGGACTATTGTACTATCCAATGTAATTAAATGTATATGTTGCACTCCTGGCCTGGGAACCCTTTTGACTACGCCACCACACAAGAGTCCAGAATGTAAACAGTTTATTGTGGAAACACATTAAAAGTATAGGTAACAAAGCAGGAATAAAGAAAGTAAATGTATAATCCAACAAAGTTTAGTAATAGATCATAATCCAAATAGTAATCAATTGTCAAGATTCAATAGTTACACAGTGCAGGAATGGCCAAAAAGATACTAGTACAATGTAAGTCCACAAGCAAAAGGTATACTTAGGAAAACTTGGGCAGGAATATAAAAACAAGAACACAGAATGCTTCCACGAAACTTAAATCCAAAACCAAAGGCTTGACTTGAAACAAGAACCAGAGAACTCTGACTTGAACGCTATGTTGCCTGAACTAACGCTTAGGTAAACAACTTGCTAATTAATAGGCACCCATGAAGTCATGTTTTTCCCATAAAATCTCTCCTCAACTTTTCCACATAAGAGCTCGAACCTACAATGCCTATTTTCTGCTCTGATGTGTAAACAAACCTTTGTTGAGCTCCATAACTCCACTGTTTTCTCCTGAGAGTCTTCTGCATCACTTATCTTTTCGGCTAACTCCTTATCTAATGTTGCAGTTTCTGGCTCTTCTGATTGACCTTGAAGCCCTGTACTTACCAAGTCAGATTTCTCACAGAGAGAAGCATCATTCCCCTGACTTGAATCTTCATCACTTTGAGCCCAAGGAAATACCATAGGCAATCCCACAATCCTCTCTAAATCATCTGTGAACCCATCTGCTTCAGGAGTCTCAGGCTGATCTCCAACAGAGTATGAAAGTAGGGTAATTACCAAAGATGTTCACATCGATCTGTAAGCCGCCTTGAGTCCCCCTCGGGGTAGAGAAAGGCAGGATATAAATGAGGTAAATGAATAAATAAATCATTGATTGATTGCTATCCTGGTTTATATTTACTTCTTTGATTTGTTTTAAAATACAATTAAATATTTTTTCTCAGATTTATGAATACGTATCCTTTCTCCCAGGGTTGGGATATGAAGTGGCTTCCCACATAATAGGAAAAACCTCCCATAAAAACACAATCAATTATACATTTTAAATTACAAATTAAATTAACTGTAGTGTTAAAATGCTGCACTCCTAATATATAAGCAGCATAAAATGAAAATGTGCAGCACATTTAATCAAAAAGCTATGATTAAAATAGACCATTGTGTGTGTGTGTGTGTGTGTGTGTGTGTGTATCCCCAATGGAAGGATACCTGGAAGCTAGTCTAGATTCCTTCGGAGGGGAATGCAATTGTCTTGAAATTGCAACTGAAAAGATCTTTTCTTTTGTCTTTGTTACTTCTGAAGATAGAAGGACTGAAAGAAGGGCTTCTCCAGGTGAATATAAAGCCCAGCCAGGCTTATATTTCAATAGCCTGGACTCAGGTGGCATTGGGCTTTTGATTTCACAAAGTAAACTTAAAATGAGGGGGTTCATAAAAAGGATATTGAAGATTTCCATCCAGAGTGTCCAATTTATCTAAATCTGTAATAGAACTACAAATGAACTACATCCTCCCGTTAAGAAACATAGCTAATAAGCAATGGCAAGAAAGCTATTGAAGAAATGTAAGTTTCTTACAGAACACTGATTGGGCAGAAAAAAAGAGGTACAATTCAGCATATCAAATCCATGCAAATAATCAAATGCAGTACAAGTCCCTCTTATCCAAACTCAAAAAATTCCTCTAATTATTTGTGAGTCTGCCTAGTTCCTCCAGTATGATTCCATTGTATGCTTCTGGCCAATGTATAGTCAAAATATTAGATTCTCTATTATCCATAGTTTGCTATTATCCATGAGAAGTGGGGCCTTAGCTACAAGGATCATACTATAAATGGATGACAAGGCTATCCATGGCTAACATCTTCCTGGAGAACAGAAGTAGAAAGGTTCTCTTTTGTCTATGTCCTGATGGTGAGTTTTCCATAGGCATCAAGTCAATGTTGGGACAGAAATGTCTCTGTCTTAACTGGTAGTATGATCTTGTGTTGGCTTTTTTCATGAAGGCTGGTGTTCCTATTGGTCACATACATGTGTATAACTGGAATGGCGTTGCCGCAAATAACATTGTGATTTGTTTTATGGTTTCAACTAATGCTACATGTACTGGTTTTTAATGATTATGTGATTGTTTTAATGTTTATGTATGTGAATGTGATTATATTATTGTAATTGTGATGTAGCGGCCTTGTACTGTTACTAATGTAAGCCTGAGTCAGGGGTAGAGAAGTGACGGGGTACAAATACCATAAATAAATAAATAAATAAATAAATAAAAATGTGATTTATGTGTGCATCTCTTAGCCTTTCAAATCCCAAGGCTCTCTCCCATCAGTGGTCAAGTCTATTGACTGGTTCTCCTCCAACTCATTAGTATCTAGTAGGCATGGGTGATTTATTTCAGAAGTTGCAGATGTCGGAACTAAAGTCAGAAGTTTCACACTTCTGCAATGAATTCCGATGCACAATGGTGATTCGGAAGTCTCCTGTAGTTCCAAAGCAACCCGGGCCATTGATTTCAATGATTCGGAAGTCAGTTTGGAAATATGAGAAATATGATGAAAGTAAGCCTTCTGGGAGGTGCAGCCTAAAGTGCTTGCCTTCTAGCTGCACATGTGCACCCAAAATTAACCAAAAGATTCAGAAGTTTCAGAAAGTTTCAATTTTTTTCAGAAAAATTCAGAAGTGACTTTAGAATCGAATCACCAGCATCCCCTACTTTTGAATACAGTTAGAACCAATTTTTTGGATCACCCATGCCTACCTAGAATTACATATGAAGTTTTGCCAGAAAGCCTACTGGAACTAGACAAGCTTGTCTCTTCCCAGCCCATGCCATGGTTTACTTAATATTTTACTGTCATATTCATATGATCCCCCCCCCCCATTAAAACTGTTTCTCAAACTATGTATTCAAATAAAAAACAGGCATACTGAAAGCTGTCATTTTTAATGCACCAAAACTGTTGATAAATATGTCACAACATTCAGAGAAATATAAAATCTATTGGTTTGGAAAGTTGCAGTTCTCCAATTAGTCCAAAATGTGCAGACCCAAGCAAGTTTGCATAGACGTTTGCAAGGAGGGGCTTACAACTTGTGTTGAGTGTAATAATAACACATTGGGAATTGCTCTGGTTGTCTATAACTACGAAAGACAGCTATTTCTTCCATTCAGAGTGAATGAGAAGCCTTCCCTACAAATTATGGAGTAGTTAGAGAGTAATCAAGTACTACTAACTCTCAACAGAACAACCACCATTTCATTTACTTAGTCAGCAGCTGACATAAAAAAGACACTAAAAATTAATGTGACTGGTACTGTAGTCTTCCACATTTAAAACATTAGCTTAACAATGTCTCTCTCCATGTAAAAATAAACCAAGTTCACTCATTCAAAGAACATTTAACAGGTCTAATTGAGGAAATGGCATCAAAATGGATTTCTCTCTCAAACTTGTTAGACATTGTTTATCACATCAAACAATAGATGGAGCTGAAAAGAAATTGATTCTGCCTCACTTTAAACGTGTTGAGGCAACACGAGTCATTGCTTAAACACAAACACTGAAAATTAAACATGTATAATCTCAATTTATCTTACTTGCTTTTTTCCCTTGGTGCACAATTCTTCCCTAGCTAATATAGCATTTATATCTTTTTTTCCCAACCAAAAAGACAACTATTGTAACTACAACTGTTGTGGGTACTACATACGGGGGCCATGGTGGCAGGTTAAACCAAGTCAGGGTGAGTTCCCACTGTTAGCCCTAGCTCCTGCCAACCTAGCAGTTCAAAAACATGCGAATGTGAGTAGATCAATAGGTACCACTTCAGTGGGAAGATAATAAAGAGGCTCATGACACCTTCCAGCAACATGACCAGGAGGTGTCTAAAGACAACAGGTTCCTTGGCTTGGAAATGAGGGAATAATAATAATAATAATAACACCTTCCCATGGCTGCAGTTGAGCACTGGCTTCAGAAGCCAGACATGAAAGAGGAAGCCTTTACCTTTGTTCTGTGTATTTGTACGTCATTGTTATTTCACTCTATTAAAAAAGCATTGTATGTTTGCTTCTCTGTGTATGTTATAATCTACTCTGAGTCCCCTCGGAGAGATAGAACAGAATATAAATAAATTATTATTATTATTATGACACAAAACACAACATGACACAGCAAACAAGATATATATGCTGGATTTTGTGTCACAAAATCACAAGTTGAACACTTTCCAAGTATTTAGGACTGTGTGATGTATTTTCGAATGATGTGCGCAAATGTAGTTCAGTGCCACTTGAACTGCCATGGCTCAATGCTATGGAACCATGGGACCTGTGGTTTTCCAAGATTTTTAGCACTGTCTGTGAAAGAGTGCTACTGTCTCATAAAACTACAAATCCCTAGATTTCATAGCACACACAATGTTTAAAAAGGGACAAACAGATGTCCACAGAGGAAGAAAACACACAGTCGTTAGACTCAACGTAAAATAAGGCTAGAAAGAAAATTGAATTGGAAGATATGCACCAAACGCAAGGAAGCAAATAGCTGACTTGCATCTGAAAATGGGATAATCTCATAAATGTCTCCCATTTAGATGTACTTCTAGGAGCCCCTGGAGGCGCAATGGGTTAAAACCTTGTGCCAGCAGGACTGCTGAACGAGAAGTCAGAGGTTCGAATCTGGGGAGATTGTGGATGAGCTCCCTCTGTCAGCCCCAGTTCCTCATGCGGGGACATGAGACAAGACTCTCACAAGGATGGTAAAACATTGAAACATCTGGGCATCTCCTGAGCAATGTTCTTGCAGACGGCCAATTCTCTCCCATCAGAAGCAATTTGCAGTTTCTCCTGACGTGAAAAAAAGTTGTACTTCTGGCTGGTGCCAACTAGAATGGCATGCCCTTCTCCCCACTGCCAACAAAGGGACTTTCACTTCCTCCCGCCAGCCTTGCCAATAGCCGAAGGTTATCACAGGCAGAGATATCAACATAGAGCAAGCTCTGTATTTCAGGCAGCCCTGCTTTATATTCACCCACACATTGTACATCTGCATTGGTTCTGCTTTAGAAGCTTTCTAAAGTTTCCAAGAGAAAGTTCTGAGAAATCCCACTGAGTTTCATTTCATGGTTTTCTGGACTGAGCTTGGTGTCTGCCAAATACATGTCCAGCTGTCTGCATAGATTAAACTGGAGAAGGGCTATTTTCCAGCTCCAAAAGGGACATTCTTGTCATGCTTTTAAGTTACAAATGGCATAAGCGTAGGACTGTTCCCGTTCCCTGTTCCCATCCCCAGGAAGGAAAAGCTGATAATTGAACCGCTAACAGATCTATCCCCGTATCCAGTCAGAATTAAGCCATTCGGCAGATATTTTTAAAAAGAGGCTTTTAAAATCCCTGTGTGGGCAATTCAGTTTTTCCAACAGACAGGACCTTTGATGAAAAGAATCAATTAGGCTTCGAGAAGCTTATAATGTATACATATCTCCAGCAAATAAATTGTTATTGCAGGGTCGTTTTTTAAAATAAAAACATGCTGATGCAAAACAGTTGATAAGCTCTATCTCTGGTCGATGGCATTGTTCTCTGGAAAAATTCCCAGTGTTTTTGGCTTCATGAATAATTCACCAATCTCTCCCCTCCCGCCTCTATCTCTGCATTTGTGTGATTGAGTTGACTGGCTGCAATGTGTCGGAATACTTCCTCGTTTTGATCCTGATTTGCTTCCTCCATAGAGATCTCCCTTCTAAGGCAAAGCGGCATTACCCTCATTCGATTTCTGGGAGCGAATGCCGCCCCGTTCCTTCTCGCGTTAGACAGCCCCTGTGATGAGAGCAATATTTAATTTCCAAAGGTACAGTCATCTCAGAAATCAAAGGGGGTGAAGTGATGAAATCAAGGATGTTCGGGCATGTTAGCGGAGTCATTACTGTCAACCAGCTTGTCAAAGAGCAGAGATAATCCACCCTGTTGACTTCCAGTGCCGAAACGGTGTTTTCACTTGCATCAGATTTCAGGTGTCAAGACACTGCTTAATTCTTCCCCCTCGGATAACACACTCTATCCTTCCTAATTTCTGTAGAACCCACATTTAATATTTTATGCATAAGTTTCTCTCTCAACCGCTGCAAGTGTTCAAAAATAGTATACATTCAAATGAAGCTCTACACATTGCATACATTATATTTGACACTCTCTGGAGTAAGGGTGCTTGCTTGAGGTGTGTGTGTGTGTGTGTGTGTGTGTGTGTGTGTGTGTATATATATATATATATATATATATATATATATATATATATATGAGCCTTCTGGTGCTCTAACCCTTATTTCAGATGGGAACCTCATTAAGAGCATTACATGCTCTTGTTCAGATCAATAGAGGACATCTCTTGGAAAAAAAGAGCTGAAAAATTAGAATATTTTCAAAAGACCACTTTGATCATCCAGTACATACCTTAGCCCAGTCCATAACTCATTCCTCCCTTGCTCCTTTTGAGGATTCAAGTCAAGCAGCAACATATTTGGGCGGTAGAGGGGAATTAGACTTTTGAATATCAAAAACTCAAGTGGGAACAGCAATAAAATACTGTCATGTGGAGTGTTGCTTTTTAGGATTCCAGGCTGTTCATAATATTCCTTCTACTTCTCCAGTTCCTTTTGCACAATTGTGAGTGATCCAGCCCATCATGTCATTTTGTGTGGCCGAACTATAACTCCTGCATTCCTTATCATTAGGAATTATGATTAGAGGTGATCGGAATTGCAGTACAATAACATCTGGAAGGCTGCAGTTTGTTCTGTTTAGTCATGAGAGAGGGGCTGGAATTTCGATAAAAGCTTTGTGGATATGATATCTGACTTTCAAATGCTTTTTAACCTTTCCCCAGCCTCGGGTCCACAAGGTCCACAAGGTGGTTATTCAAAAGTGATGGGAGTTGTTTTTCAACAGCAGCAGGGGATCCAAATTGGGTAAAAACTATAGAAAAATGATCTCTCTCTCTCTCTCTCTCTCTCTCTCTCTCTCTCTTTCTCTCTCTAAGTCTAGTTCCATCCAACTCTGGGGCATGGTGCTTATCTCCATTTCTAAGCCAAAGAGCCAACATTGTCCGTAGACACCTCCAAGGGCATGTGGCCAGCATGACTGCATTGATTTACCCACATTTACATGTTTCTAAACTGTTATATTGTCAGAAGCTGGGGCTAACAGTGGGAACCACCAACCTGTCTGTCAGCAAATTCAGCAGCTCAGCGGTTTAACCCACTGCACCACCATATACCTCTGTATTCATGGATCCTCCATCCATGGATTCAATAGCCCTTTGAAGGCTGATGTGAGTTTGACATTTTCATCAAACATCATTTCATCCTCCACAAGAAGCCATGGTGATGCAATGGGTTAAACCCTTGCACCAGCTGAACTGCGGCTCAAATCCATGAGATAGGGTGAGCTCCTGTCTGTCAGCCCCAACTTCCCATGCGAAGACATGAGAGAAGCCTCCCACAGGATGGTAACACATCCGGACATCCCCTGGGCAATGTCTCTGTAAATGGCTGATTCTCTCACAGCAGAAGCAACTTGCAGTATATTCTCAATTCACTTCTGACATAATTTTTAAAAATCCTCCACTAACCTTTACTGTTCCAATTACAATATTGTATCTCTATCAGTTGAGTCTGATACTTGTCATTACATGACCAGAGGTTGTCACCTCGAACATCAACAGCAGGTCTCCATAAATAGGTATGAGCCCTAACAACTCAGAGTTTGGGATGCTCCTCAGCAGGTAATCATATGTGCAATGGAGGTTGCAACTACTATGCGGATCTGACTAGGAAGAATTGCAGTTTTCTCTATAAATGGAGTCTATTAAGCAGGTGGAAACTGAGTAGCACTTTCTTTCTAAGGCCTTGCTCTTTCAGTTCACCAGTTCCTATCCTCTTATTCACATGAGATATAAATACTTCACCTTTTGAATAAATTATCATTTGCATGTAAATCTGCCTTGGCAATAAAGGAGATTTCATAAGATTTCACATTATTCATTGGGAATGATTCTGTAAGCTTTAGTTATGAGATAAGATCATGAGGACTAGCGCTAGCTTAAAGAACACAGAATCCCCCTAGTGAATCATATTTTGGGACCATTTTCCTTTGCAACCTACGGAGAGGTTATCACAGTGATGTGGATTTATTTATTTATTTACAGTATTTATATTCCACCCTTCTCAGCCTGCACGGGACTCAGGGCAAATTACAGTGCACATATACATAGCAAACATTCAATGCCATAGACACACTATATATATATAGACCAGGGGTGCTCAGAACAGTGATCGCGAGCACCTAGTCGATCTTCGGCCCTCTTCCAGGTGATCTTCAGGCCTCACCTCCCATGTGCGCGCTCCCGCGCGCTCCCGCCGCTGCACTTCTCTTGCCTCCACCGGCGCAGCGCCTCCTCCGCCCGTGGGGCACTGCAGGAAGGAGGAAGTGGCAGCGGAGGCTGCGCAGCTGCCCCTGGAGAAGAGAGAGGCAGGGAGCTCCCTCCAAAGGCCCCGCCCCGTGCTCCCTCCTTCCCGCAATGCCTTGCGGGCGGAAGAAGCGCTGCCCAGGCTGAAGGCATGCTCCTCCTCCTGCCTTCCGCCTGGATCGGCACGGCGGCACTCCGGCAGGAATGGAGAAACTTGCAGGGGAAGCGAGGCCTGGCGCGGCTCCCTTTCCGATCCGGGCAGCGGAGGAAGGGAGCCGTGCCAGGCCTCGTCTCCTCTGCAGGCCTCTCCATTGCTGCCAGAGTGCCGCCCGGATTGGCACGGCTCCGGCTGCGATGGAGAGGCCTGCAGGGGAGGCGAGGCCTGGCGCGGCTCGCTTCCCCACCGCCCGGATCGGAAAGGGAGTCGCGCCAGGCCTCCACAGGGGCAGCCTTCCTCTCCACCTGCCCCTCTCTTGCCCGGCTCCATGGCGGATCCGGGCGAGAGAGAGGTGGGAGGAGCGCCTTGCCTCCCCTGCAGGCCTCTCCATCGCTGCCGGAGCCCCGCCCGGATTGGCGCGGCTCCGGCAGCGATGGAGAGGCCTACGGGGGCGCGGCCTGGTGCGGCTCTCTTCCCCTGCTGCCCAGATCGGAAAGGGAGCTGCGCCAGGCCTCCCCTCCCGTAGGCCTCTCCATTGCTGCCAGAGCCCGCCCGGATCGACGCGGCTCTGGCGGCGATAGAGAGGCCTACCGGGGGAGGCCTGGCGCAGCTCCCTTTCTGAACCGGGCAGCGGGGGAAGAGAACCGCGCCAGGCCTTGCCTCCCCCCCCATCCCGTCGGCCTCTCCATTGCTGCCGGAGCCGCGCCGATCCGGGCGTGGCTCCGGCAGCGATGGAGAAGCCTGCAGGAGAGGCAAGGCGCTCCTCCCACCTCTCTCTCGCCTGGATCCGCCATGGAGCCGTGTAAGAGAGGGGTGGGCGGAGAGGAAGGCTGCCCCTGTGGAGGAAAGTGTGCGTGCGTGCATGCTCTCACAAGGTACACTGTGTGGAAGCCAGGTGCACACGCAAAGCGCACGCGCACATAAGGTAGGTGATCTTTTTGCCTTCGTTAATTGGAAGTAGCTCGCATGCTGGAAAAGAGTGAGCACCCCTGATATAGACTAACACAGAGGCAATTTAGGCTTCATGAGGGTATACTCGAATTCCGGCCACTGACCACTTGTGACACCAAGTCCTTGATGGAGTACTTCCACATTCTTTCACCTGCTGCTGGAGATTTTTATGGCATCGTAAATTAGTTAAATTAGCCTCCCCACATAAGCAGTACCTAAATTTCCTACTTATAGAATCAAAGAGTTAGGAAAGAAACAGGAAAACAGCATCCAAAGCACCCCCCGGCAGATGGCCATCCAGCCTCTATTTAAAAGACTCCAAAGAAGGAGCCTCCACCCCACTCTGGGCAGAGAGTTCCACTGCTGAAAAGCTCTCACAGTCAGGAAGTTCTTCCTAATGTTCAGATGGAATCTCCTTTCCTGTAGTTTGAAGCCATTGTTCTATTGCGTCCTAGTCTCCAGGGCAGCGGAAAACAAGCTTGGTTATCATATCTCCTCCCAGCCTTCTCTTCTGCAGGCTAAACATGTCCACTCCTCATAGGGCTTGTCCTCCAGACCTTGAACATTTTAGTCGCCCTCCTCTGGACACATTCCAGCTTGTCAACATCTTTCTTGACAGATTAGACTATCTTTCGGACTGCAAAGATCAACAGCAAATGGTCAGGAGCTTACTCTGACCCGGGCTGGATTTGAACTCATGACCTTCTGGTCACTGGTGATTTACTGCAACTGACTCCTAGCCAACTGCGCCACAGCCCGGATGACTCTATGGTGTGAAATAACAGCCACCAACAAACTGTGTGTTAATATATATTTCGGAGAGAAGATTATCAAGATGTTAAACATTAGTGCTTACAGATACAACGTGAAAGCAGTCATCTGATCTGTGAGCATATAAGAAAGTCAATGCTGTCAGATAGTTATGCCACAGCAGGGGGCTTCGCTCTGTCTGGGGTCCCCACTGTTTAGTATTCTTAGCATAATTGCTGGATCCAGACTCGCTGAGACTAAAATGGCATCTTAATGCATTGATTTGGGTTAAGGAGATATGGTAGAGTGGTTTGAAAATGTCTTGTAAGGTGAAGGCTTTACATTGTATAGAGTTGCTCCCAGAGGCACAGGGATTTAATTGGAACGATTCACAAGAGCAATTCCTGAGTCAACAGTGTCAGAGGCACTGAATGAGCAAGACAGTCCAAAGCCGGTATGAGAGAGAAAGAAGATGGTAATGAGAAGCAGCGAGGTTGGGTTCATTAATGTGGAAAGAGAAGTCACCTACAATACAAACAGTGAACTAAGAAGAGAGCAAGTATGTGTTAATGATACCTAGGGTGAAGGTAAAGAAAGTGTCATCAGAGTGGCCAAAGCAAAGAAGGAAAGAGATGGAGGAGAAATAGCCCCTTGAGTGACCAGGTGGGATCTGGTATACATATCAAGAACGCAAAATGGAAGAATGTTGGAGGGCAGGAAAAGAGATTTAAAGATGGGCCCAAAGCCCAAAAGCCAATTGGCAAAATTCCCCATGAATAGTGTGGGATAATCAAAAAAATTGTGGCATAGACACCGAGAACTGGGAAACCCTGGCCCTTGAGAACTCTAACTTGAGGTCAGCTGTGACCAGCAGTGCTGTAGAATTTGAAGAGGCACAAATGGGTGAAAAGGAGCAATGTGCCAAGAGGAAGGCACATCAAGCCAACCCTGACCAGGACTGCCTTCCACCTGGAAACCAATGCACTCACTGGGGGATAACATGCAGGTCAAGAATAGGGCTCCACAGTCACCTATGTACCCATTACCAGGACACCGCACTTGGAAGACAATCTTACTTGGACAATGAGGCATCGCCTAAGTAAGTAAGTAAGTAAGAAAAAAAGATATATAGAAGAAAAGGGTTGCTACAGTGGAAATTCAACATAAGAGCATTTTGAGTTAAGAGCTATCACTCAGCTCAGATTTCATTTTGACATATGAACAGCATTTTGAGTTAAGAGGGAGCACTAGCACCAGAGTACAGGGCTTTAAGATCTCAAGGGAACAACCTCCATGCTGTTGGGAATCAGCCTGTGTATGTGCTTCAGGATCATGATGCTTCTGATGTGGATAATGATGTGGGCATTGATGTGGAAAATTATGAGGGAAATGATGGTGCTGAGTCTGAGGTGCAAGATGGAGATGATTTGGTCAATGATTTTCATGTAGACAATGACAGAGAGGCCTCCGTGCAAAGGGCATTTTCTCATGAGAATATTCCTGCTGGGCAGAGAGATGATGGTTTACTCCCTCTCTCTGTGAGCTCTCAAGATTTGGGTTTGGGCAACAATCTAACACCTGGAATTTTTAATGTGCAGCCAGAGAAGGAGTTGAAAAATAGGTGGCTGGAGTATAGCCAGGATCGGCAGAAAACTCAATGTTTACGATGCTCTGAAAGACTTTGTCAGATAAGATCCAAGAATGGCTGACACATGCTGCCTGTTTTATATGCTGTAATCCGCCCCGAGCCTGCAGGGAGGAGCGGAATACAAAACCAAACAATAAATAAATAAATGGGGGGAAAGGAAACCAGTTTCTGAGTTTTGGGATATAAGGTTTGCTTCAAGGGAAAACCTGTTAGATCAGGCATCATTTGGAAATCAAGTTCATGAGCCAAGGAAATCCTGCTCAAGGGGTCTTGTTCCTGTGGATATTTTTAGCCTATTGGTGTTGTCTAGCATTGCTTGGATTGTCTTTGTATCCTGTTGATTCCTGTCTGGATTAATACTGCTTTGGAATTGCTTTTATGGACATTGCTTTGTGTTACTGCATTTTACTGATTTAATACTTTTTGGACTTTTCTTACTTTCTCATCTATATCTACTAGCTATATCTATATGTACTGGCTATTTTATTAAGCTTCAATAAAAAGGATTGAATTTTTCACTCAACGTGTGGTGTGTTTTAAGTCAGAGGGCTTTTCCTGTTCTGGAGTGCAACACATGCCTCGTACCTTATGCTCTTGTTCACTCTGGAAAATTGCTGTCTGCTTTGCCCTTGTCTGCTTTGAGGTTAGTTGACTTTGTGTAGTTTAGTTAGGTTAGTTGGCTTTGTATAGTTTTTTTTATTTCTGGTCTGTTTGGCTTCATGAAGAGGAAGAGAGAGCAAGAGAGGGACGAAAGCTGCAATGTGGACAGTGTGAAGAAAAAGATGCTTCTGCCTCTTCACTTTGCATTTTGTGCTTCTTTGCCATTTTAAAGTTGATATTTTTATTGTTCCATATAAATGTGCATTTATACATTTTTTGATATTTCTAAAGTACATTTTGGGTTGTTGTAGGTTTTTCGGGCTATATGGCCATGTTCTAGAAGCATTATCTCCTGCAACATTCTTGCAGGAACACCTCAGCAAGTAAGAGTCCAAAGGTGGCAGGCTAAAACCCTCAATCAGTGACTGAGACCGGATGAGAAACTATCTCATAGAAGACTGGGTGACGTAGAAGGCACTGAACAGGTTGCACCATGGGACCACGAGATGCAGAGCTAACCTTAAGAAATGGGGCCACAAAGTGGAGTCCACAACCAGCAAGTGTAAAGAAGAGACTACAAACCCAAGCATGAAGCATGAAGCATATGCAGAGGGACCAATGTTTAAAGCATGCCTTACAGGAGTGTGTACACATACTTCTAGATCTATTTCACATTGTTGACTAATTATTTCCAAAATTTATTTCATCACTGTATAACATGAGCTCTCTTGATGCCCTAAGAAGCTAATGTAATTGTTAAAATGCAATATAAAATAATAAAAACCTACTAAATATCTAAAACAAAAGAACTAGACTATGACACATACATTATTAAAACTGCTTTCTCAATTATTTAAACTGACAAAAATGTTACCTTAGCTAATTCCAAAAAGATGATGAAGAAGAAATGTCTTTAAAAAATTAAGCCATACCTAATTAGGTAAAGGTTTTCCCCTGACATAAAGTCCAGTCATCTCCGACTCTGGAGGTTGGTGCTCATCTCCATTTCTAAGCCGAAGAGCCGACGTTGTCCATAGACACCTCCAAGATCTTGTGGCCGGCATGACTGCATGGAGCGCCATTACCTTCCCGCCAGAGTGGTACCTATTGATCTACTAACATGTGCATGTTTTTGAACTGCTAGTTTGGTAGAAGCTGGGGCTAACAGTGGGAGCTCACCCCACTCCCCGGATTTGAACCCTTCAACCTTTCGATCAGGAAATTCAGCAGCTCAGTGGTTTAACCCACTGTGTCACCAGGTATGGTACCACAAAAGCAAAATACAAGTGGGTTATGAAGAGAGAGCACAGTGCAGAGAGATCTAGTATGCAGATAGAGTAGAATGAAATGGTGATGGGACCAAGAGAGAAAATATAGGACAGAAAAGGAGGGGGCGGAAGATGAGTGACAGGGATATAACACCTTTGGGAATGTGGAGAGACGGAGCAAGAGTGAAAGGGATTATTATCTAATCTGCTGATTATGAGTTGTGGGGACTATTGTGTGTGTTATAATCCACTAGCAACACATTAGCGAAAGGCCTCTGGTATGTGTGTATGCATAATTAGAATTTAACCTGCCCTGTGTCCTAGATTCAAGAGATGTAACAACAATCCATATATCAGCTTATTTTACAGTTACTTTTTAAATATCTCCTTCAATTAAATATCCCAAGGATTATTTACAGATGAAATATATATAAAAAACAACTGAAGTATTAAGTAATGCAACTCCAAATAATCACAATAAACACACAAAATTAAAATAAACCACAGCTTATAAAATGACTGGCAGACAACAATTAAAATTATTCCTATGCGTATCTCTCAGGCTACTTAATACCTCGTTAAAATAGCAAATTCTCAGTCACATTGTTTCACTTTCTTTGAGTCATCCTCTGCTCAGATATCAGCCAGCACGCCAACGCCTAAAATCAAGAAATAGTTTTCCAAAATCTACAGAGACTCACAGGAACACTTCAGCAAGGGAGAGTCCAAAAGAGGCAGGCTAAAACCCAGCATCTCAATCTATGAGTGATATCAAATGAGAGACTGCCCCCTGACACACAGAAGACTGGGCAACTTGAAAGGCACTGAACAGACTGTGTTCTGGCACCACAAGATGCAGAGCCAACCTTAAGAAATAAGGCCACAAAGTGGAGTCCACGATATGCAAGTGTGGAGAAGAGCAAACCCAAAGTATGGGCGCAAGTGGCACACAAGTTTTAATTGTGAATATGCTCCCCTGTGTTGCACCCCAGGCCAGGAAAGCCTCTGACTTTAAACACCACATAGCTGAGTAGAAATGTTTATTGAAGATATTTTAAAACCAGTAGCAGTAAAAAAAACTCTCCATAAAAATAGGTAAATTCAATTAGATATAAAGATAAGCAGGAAGAAATAGTCCAGGAAATTAGTCCATCAGACTTCATGAAAAACAAATACAGAAACTTCCAAGGTAATTCTCCAAAACTTGAATCATTAGTCAACCAAAGCACTTAACACATGAACCTATCCAAGGCAAGGCTTCCAAGGACCAGAAAAGATGTCTTGACTCAGTTCCAACGTTGCTTCATCTGAACTACAGATTCTGTACTTAACACTTTTATCCCCTAATCTGCTCTATGTCCTAAGCAGCCAGGAATGGATTTCATTTCAGCCTTGATTCTGTTATCAATCTCTCTCTGGGCCTGGAAGAACACCTGAGAGATTGGGTTGTTTGCCTGTGCTGACTAAAAACATGCCTTCTATCTACTGGCTCATTAATCTCTGCAGCTGGCCCAGGTGCCGAGCTATTCTCAGGCTCAAAGTCCTGGGAATTATCTGTTAGCAATTCAGGCCCTCTTCCAGGGACCATACCATCATCCCCAAACCCTTCAGGAACATTTTCATCAGGAAAGACACCTGGAACACTTGGAACAGGAATCCCATTGTCATTCTCGGCATCAATAGCAACCTTATCATTAGATACAAGAACCTCATTGTCATCCATATTCCCAGCATCCATAGAGCACCCTGATCATTAGACACAATCATAGGCAGAACTCCAACACCCTGGTCACCACTGAAATTTGATTCGAATTATGAGACACACGGGGGGGGGGGGGCACCTCTAGTGAACACGTATGAAATGGGACTTGTACATTTATTTTTTGTTAAATTCTAACCATTGAATTTTGCAGTCACTTGCATCCATTCAACTCAAGCGGTTACAAGACAGAAGTTCTCCTGCCTTCTGTGACAGAACTCTTGATGTTCTGGCAAGTCAATGAAGCTGTCAGAGAGGAAGGGAAGATACTATTAGCTGTTGCTGTGGCCAGTTGTCTGCAAAATGATGCTGGTTCTCCATCCTTCTGCCATTAATGCAAAGTAGAGATGTCAAAACTGGCAGCCCTGTATGTCTTATTCAGGACAGCATGCCATGGGGGGAAATGTAGTGGAAGTAATAAGCCACAAATAATTGAACAGCAAGTCATTTGGTGACAGCAAATGAGCAAAGCTGGGTAAAATATTCACATAATGGAGTGTGTGTCACTTTTTCCTAGATAAATGCCAGTCATCAGGTATTAAAGTAACAAAGGCTATTCTTGTCCACAGGCTTAGCAACTTGATTGCTTTGGACTGACTGTAGGGTTACAAAGCTTCATTCCTTTCCGAGACCCACAGCATCATTTGGAGTTTCCTGCAAGGGGGCTGCTAATAAGAGGCTAGGAACTTAAAAAAACAGCCTGCTGGGTCAAACCAAGTGCTTTACAGATTCCCCAGTGGGAAGTCCACAAGCCAGATATAGGCAAAATAGCACCCTTCTGCTCCCCCAAAACTGGTAGACAGAGACATGCTACTTTTCAGACTGGAGGAAATATATAGTCACCATAACAAATAGGCTAGGAATCATTGATAGTCCTAGGACATCATCACATGTGCAGTAGAAGCAATGGAAGCCGCTGGCGTGCACTTTTCTTAATGGCAAGGCCTGGGGCTCTTGTGTCTCCTCACCCTGCTTCACCTCCTTTCTCCGGGCTGGCACTGCCATCTCATGGAGGGAAGTGAAGTGTATGTCTAGTGCATATGGCTTCCCTCCATGAAGGCAGCCTGGATTTGGCAACACAGGAAGCCTCCCATGTTGCCTGGGTAGCGGAAGGAAGCTCTGCACAGTATGCATGCACATGACTTACCTTTGTGGAATCCCCAAACAACCAGCAAAGCAGAGTGAAAGGAGGTGAGCTGAAATGACTGCCTCCTCCTCCTCCAGTAAGGAGAGCAGCGGTGGTCAACGGCTAATTCTGGCCATCTGATGAGGTGGTACAATCTCTGTTTAAAACAAGTCAAAGTTGATGGCCAGTGCTATATCAGGTGAAAGAGAGTTCTTCCAGGCATCTTTGTCCTTATCCGCATAAGTACATCTTTTCCAAATCACCTCCCAACAAAGGCAGCAATTGGCCAGGCTTTGAAGCTACAAGGCCATTAAATGCTAATTAAGCTGGCCAATTGCAGCATTCACACTTTGTGCAGGCAGACAAGAGTTCATCCTCAGAGGTCACAACCTCTGAGGATGCTTGCCACAGATGCAGGTGAAACGTCAGGAGAGAATGCTTCTAGAACATGGCCATACAGCCGGAAAAACCTAGAACAACCCAGTGATTCTGACCATAAAAGCCTTCGACAATACAAAACATTTTCTCCCAGAAGCCAAATTTGTGAAACACCTTCAATACACTCAACCACACATACACATTCTGTTTTAGATGTTTTTATTTATTTTATTTATTCGGGTTTCTATGCCGCCGACTCCCGAAGGCTCGTGGCGGCTTACAAGAGCCGAAGGCACAATAAAATGCAGAAGGTTAAGAACAATTAAAAACAAGCAACACAGTAAAAACAACAACACAGTTGAGGTAGTGGCTCAACCAAGACGCACGGGCCTACCCATCGAAGGCCTGCCTAAACAAATAGGTTTTACAAATAGGTTTTGTTGTATGTCCTCCTTGCTCAGTTTCTGTTGCAAATTACTTCCCCTCACTCCCACTTTGCAATGAAGATGTTAGAACTTGACATTTCAAAATTCAAGTTGTTGGCGGTGTGTAATTCCAGATAATAAAACATGCAGATGATTAAACAAGCAGTTACTTCATCTCCTCTGTAAGGTCATAGGAGGGAATTCAGACGTTAATTCAGTATATTTATAAACATACAGATACCAACAGTGAGTCATTTCAAACAAAATGTGGATACGCTTTTCCTCTTCTGTTGCATTTCTCTGTTATGACACAACAGATCCCAACAGAAGGTTTTCCCCCTTCCATCACCCGGGGGCCTGGACTGGCCATGCCAAGATGGCGCCGGCTCCCCAGGACGCCGAACCGACACCTGCGGCCCCGCCTTCGTCCCCGCCCCCCTCCTCCTCGTCAGCAGAGTGGGAGGCGGCCACCGGCCACTCTGGGAGGAGTGATGGGCGGAGCAAACATCGAAGACAGAGTGGCAGCCCAGAAGCAGTGGGAGAAGCCCTGAATCAAAGGGCGAATGAGGACGGCCACATCCATGGTGAGTGCGGGCAGGTGAAGTCTTTAAAAGACAGGGGGGGGCAGATGGCCTCTGCCTCCACTGCCCAATTGACAATAAAGGCCCACAGCGCCCAACTAACTCCCCCCTAGCAGGGGCTCGACACCCCAGCCATCGGCCCTGTCTCCACCTGCGGCTGGAGAGAGGGGGAGGCGCAGGCGCAGACGGAGACGGAGACATACCCCGGGGCATCCCCAAGCCCCCCCCCGTGAACCAGACGGCGGATGCGATGCCAACAGCCGCGGAGAGACCAGGCGGGCTAAAGAAGGGCAGGGAAGGCCTTGAGGCGTCGGCGAAGAGAGCGACCACCAGAACATGCTCCGAAATGACGGCTCCGCCCCAGCCTACAGGCCGCCATGCTCCCTGTCCCTCTCAGGCAGATCAGTCAGAACTGATAGGAAACCCTGACCTACAGGCCCCCGTGGCCAGAGGAGCTTCTCAAGAAAGGCCCAACACCCCACGCCTGGAATCGTTCAGGCCACGCAACCGAAGCACCGCTACCCAGAGAGGACACAACAACTCCAGGAATTCCCGATTGGCAATCCCGGCCCCTTCAGGACCAGAACCTTCTGGGCTCGAAGGATTAGAATCCCCACCGGCCCTTCCATGGCACAGCTACCGTCCAACACAACCCTTCCGGTCTGCAATCAAGGACAGGCCACCTCAACGTCCCCTTTTCGGGGGACGTGCAGCAAACTCAGCGCTCCGGCTCCAACCATCAGCCCCAGAGCGCTTCCGCCTGTCCCATCCCAGTAATTGGTGGGCAGAGGAGGGCAAGGTCCAGCAACCCACCCTCCACCAAACAGAGCCGCAGTTCCTCTTCGACCTGGCTGCGCCCCATCACCTGCCACGCCCGTCAACAAACACTCGCCACACCCTGGTCCTCACTTCTGCTCCTTAATGCGAGGTCGATCTGCAATAAGCTGGCCACCCTGCGAGATTTTATCGCAGAACAGGGCCAGATGTTATATGCATCACAGAGACATGGACCCAGGACGGTGACTGCGTCCTCCTCCAGGAGATAGCCCCCAGGCTTTCGAGCCTTCCATCGACCAAGATCTATAGGTCGGGGTGGGGAGTAGGACTGGTCGTAAGGGGACGCTGTTGCCACTTCTGTCCTCCAAACACCGGAGATGACCGGCATAGAATGCCTGGGAGCAACCCTTGGAGAGGAAGGAAAGACGGGGATCCTGGTGGTTTACCGGGCCCCGGGGCCCATAATGAGGCCACATCTGCCTTACAGGATCTGATTGCGGACTGGGCCCTGAGGTTCCCCCGGTTCCTCATACTGGGGGACTTCAACATCCACCCGGACACAATCTCTCCCACCCTCAATGCACGAGAATTCCTCATGCACATGGACGCCCTCGACCTCTCCAGGACAGATACCGGCCCCACTCACCAAGCGGGCCATGCACTGGACCTGATTTTCAGCCAGGGTCTCGCCACAAATCATCGCGATTCCAGAGCAGTGCCTTGGTCGGACCACCTGGTTGTGAGGGTAGACACCAACATCCCCTCACGGTAAGATCAGAGCCAAGGTCTGTATTAGCCCGCCAAAGCGCGATGACCCCGAGGGCATTCGCGCGGCGCTGGAACCCCTGGAGGTCCCCGGAGGATCACTATCAGATCTAGTCGCCAGATGGAATAGTGTTCTCTCAAGGGCCATTGATCAGATAGCTCCTAGGCGCCTCTTCCGCCCCAGGAAAACCTGCTCTCCATGGTTCACAACGCACCTAAAGCAGATAAAACACCGGAGGAAGCAACTCGAGAGCACCTGGCGACGAAAGCCTAGTGAAGAAACCAGAGCAGCCTACAGAGAACAACATAGGCTATACGAACACGAGATCAAAAAGGCCAAGAGATCCTATAATGCGGCCCAGATCTCAGCCGCGATGCTCCCATACGGCACAGATCTTTAAGGTAGTCCGAGTCTCCTCACGTCCCCACAGAGTGAATCCAACAACTCGGCGATAACTGCAGATGACCTCCAGGAGTACTTCCTCGGAAAAATCGCGGCACGCCGACTTGACTTGCCGCTGTTTCCCGAGGAGGGGGACACGAGGTCCCGGTACCCCACCTGGACAAATGAACACCGTCTCTCAGAATTCAGCCCACTAACAACGGAGGAGGTGAGAACGCTGGTGACCGGGGCAAGAGCGACGACCTGCCCAACGAACCCCTGCCCATCACACCTAATTAAGTCCAATATTGACATCATGTCGGGCGCTCTGAGGGACTTGGTAAATCTCTCCCTAGAGACAGGCACCTTTCCGAACTCCCTGAAAGAGGCCAGAGTCAGCCCCCTCTTGAAAAAGACGAACCTCGACCCGGATGACCCAGCAAGCTACCGCCCGGTTGCCAACCTACCCTTTCTGGGTAAGCTCTTAGAGCGAGCGGTAGAAAGCCAATTACGGGACTTCCTAGATCAATCCGGGGGCCTAGACCCGTCCCAGTCGGGTTCCGCGCAGGTCACGGAGTGGAATCCGTCCTCGTAGCGATCACTGACGACATCCGCCGTCTGGACCGGGGAGGCTCGGCAGTCCTAGTCCTTCTGGACCTAACCGCGGCTTTTGACACCGTTGATCACGACTTGCTCCTCGACCGCCTGGCTGCCTCTGGGATCCGAGACAAGGCTTTGACCTGGCTGGAATCGTTCCTGCGAGGCCGCTCGCAGCGGGTCGAGTGGCAGGGTCAAGTCTCTAGGAAAAGCGAACTGGAATGTGGAGTCCCCAGGGTGCCATCCTATCTCCCACCCTCTTCAACATCTACGTCCAGCCTCTGGCTAGCATTGCCAGGGGCCATGGGTTCTCCTGCTACCAATATGCGGACGATACACAGCTGCTCCTGAAGCTTGACCCAGGGTCATCGTTGGTGCCGGACAGTTTCAGCCAAGGATTGAGAGCGGTGACGAGCTGGCTCAGAGCACATAGACTCAAAATCAACCCAGCCAAAACGGAGATCCTCTGGCCTGGCCGACCCGCCTCTCACCCATCACTGCCACCCTTTGAGGGCGAGCCCTTATCCCCGGCTCCGGCAGTGAAAAGCCTGGGAGTGATCCTGGACGAAAAACCCCCTCTCCACAACCAAGAGGCTGAAAGTCATCCACAACGCAGCGGCCAGACTCATCTCTGGGTCATCAGTGAGGGACCACATTTCTCCTATTTTAAAAGATCTCCACTGGCTGCCCTTAGAGTTCAGAGTGCTCTACAAACTTCTGGTGCTCACTTTTAAAGCTCGGCACAATATTGGGCCAGCATACTTGAGTGACCGGCTGACGGTCCAACACAGCGTGAGTCCAGCACGTGCCATAAATGGCGATCGCATGACCATCCCCGGGGTGCGAGAGGCTCGGCTGATGGAAACCCAGCGGAGAGCCTTTTCCGTGGCGGCCCCCAGGATCTGGAACTCATTGCCACCTGCCCTCAGAGCCACTCTGACCCTAACTAGATTCCGGTCAGACCTAAAGACCTGGCTCTTCTGCCTAGCGTTTGGGGCCTGATCGGTACCTCTGAATGTCTGAGCCTTCCTCAGACTTGTATCCGTTTTAAACTGTTGTATATTGCTGTTTTAGGGTTTTTAAATGATGTAAGTCGCCCGGAGCACCACTGGTGGAGGGCGACTCACAAATATTAAAGTATTATTATTATTATTATTATTGTTCACAGCTATCTTCCTGGCCTTTGAGAAATGCCTCTTTAGAAAAATAAAATAAAAAATTTACCTATTTGGTTCTCTAATGGAAAACACAAAATGCTTTCCCGTTGTTTGTATTACCTGCTCTCTCAAGTGCTGGCCTTGTTCTGACTTAATTGTATAGCTCAGCATTAAGTAAAAATAACCCTGTGGAGTGTTGTGAAACAGGCAAGAAGCCAGGCCATTTTGTGCAAGACAGAGCTGGCAATGCGATCCCCGGGAAGACGACTCGCTCTGATCACAACCAGAGAGGAAATGCCAATTCTTGTCTAGAGATTCCCCTCTGATTTCCCTCACTGAACCTGAACAGATGATAGTGAGTCTTTAATGCTGAGCCATGTACTTTGGAGGTTAAATGGGTGAGCAGCTGAGATGGAAATGTTGCAGTGCTAAGAATCTGGGTTAGGCTTCAATGTCTTTTCTGCAGGTGCTGATATCTGAGGGTTTTACACACAGCCATCTATATGTGTAATGGACCTATTAAAACCTAGTGTGCCAAGCATTCACTAGGTTTGGATGTCATCTAAAAGTGAGCAGCATTGTGAACTAAGAATCAAATCCTTGGTAGGATCGGAGGTGCATATTTTTCCACCTCAAGACAACTTAACCAAGTGTCAAATTCTTCCCTTCTGGGTGGATGATGGTTTTCAGGCTCAGAAAGATGACATTGAGGATACGCACACACACACCCAAATGAAGTTTTGAGTGACACCTTCAATATTACGAGAGTTTTCCATATTAATGCAGCCATGATGGGACTTCCTGGGATTTGAAGTCCAGATTTTAATTTAATTCTTCACCACTTCCCACCCCTTCCTCTTGCTGAAAAAAATCATTTTTCCCCTGTTGAAGGTTTTTTTTGTTTGACCCACACGTTCTCCCACAGTGAGGGCATTGGTTTCCAGGTGGAAGGTGGTCCCGGTCGGGTTTGGCTTGATGTGACTTCCTCTTGGCACGTTATTCCCTTTCGCCCATTTGCGCCTCTTCAAATTCTACAGCACTGCTAGACACAGCTGACCTCTAGATAGAGGGCTCAAGGGCCAGGGCTTCCCAGTTCTCGGTGTCTATGCCACAGGTTGTTTTTGCTTATCCAACACTATTCATGGGGAACTTTGCCAATTGGCTTTTGGAGATATCCTAAACAGCTGGCCACTAGTTAACAGTGGAAGAGGCATATATAGTCACTAGGGTTGGTTTAGAATCCTAAAATCGGGATTCTAAAATCAAATGGGGGGGGGGGGGTTGATTAGTAGATCAAAGACTTACAAAAATTTTTCCAAAAAGTGCTAAAATGTAACCTGAAATTCTAAAGTGGTTCTAAAGTAGGAAAAGCTGGAAAGGGAACATTCCCTTCACCTCTCTGCAGTGCAATTAGTGGAGCCTCGATCCATGGATCGAGGACAAGAGAGGCTAGATTCTCCCCCACCCTTATTATTTCCCCTTTCCTCCTTTCTTCCTTCTCTACCCTCTTCTTTCATTCCTTCCTTTGTGAGCGAGGGCTTTTCTCTTCCGCCCCTCTTCCCCAGCTCGCGGTGCCCTCGCTCACCCCTCGGGGAAGAGGGGCGAAGAAGAGAAAAGAAGGGATGGGGAACCAAAGAGCAAAGGATTTTTAGCTGGAAAGGGGCTGGAAAGGGGCCCTGCGCCCCTCTGCTTCTCTCTAGCCTCGATCCAGGCTAGAGAGAAGCAGAGGGGCGCACGGGGCCCCTTTCCAGCTAAAATATAAGCCGACCCAAGCCTGGGTCGGCTTATATTTTAGCTGGAAAGGCGCCCCGCGCGCCTCTCCGCCTCTCTCTAGCCTGGATCCAGGCAGAGAGAAGCAGAGAGGTGCGCGGCCTCTCTCTAGCCTTCCAGGCTTGCGCGGAGCCCGCACCAGCTAAAATATAAGCTTCGACCCAAGCCTGGGTCGGCTTATATCTTTAGCCTGGATCCAGGTAGCACGCGCCTCTTTCTAAAATATCTGGGTCTCTAGCCTGGATCCAGGCTGGAGAGAAGCAGAGGGGCGCTGAGGCGTTTTCCAGCTAAAATATAAGCCGACCCAAGCCTGGGTCGGCTTATATTTTAGCTGGATCTTATATAAGCCTCAGGCGCACGCCTCTGCTTCTCTCTAGCCTGGATCCAGGCTAGAGAGAGGCAGAGAGGCGCGCGGGGGCCTTTCTCCTCAGCCAATGACAAAACACGCTTAAAAAGGGCAACGAAGCCATACGAATGCTTTACGGCCCAGATACAAAAATGGCGCCGCGAAGTGCCGTAAAAGGAAGTCTACTTCCGGGTTCACGACAGCGAGCCGTAAAACAACAAAAGTCCCATTAATTACGAATTTCTAACGAATCAATTAGATTTCCGTTTCAATTTTAGCATGCCTAATAGCCACTACAAGTAATCACATATAGTACTCTTATTTGGATGGAAGACAGCCACCCAGCACCATATCTTTAGGAACCTCATCACATGGATGAGGTCCAATGTTGTGATTTGCCAGCCTCTATGCCGAATGGATGGCTGCACAGCAGCAGCAGGGCAATCTCAATGCTCCGTTTTCCAGCTGATGCTTCCCCATCTCACATGAAAAAGCATTGCCATGCAGCGTGAATCCGCCAAAGCTCCATTGTTCCTTATGGGACATGTTGGTTGTGGTGGGCTGTCACCTCAGTTCACCCACAGAGCCCCACTGGAAGGCACTCTATCTCTGTCTCATGGGTGATGTGTGGCTCTGTGGGTGAACTGGAGTAGAAGCATCCTAGGATTTTTTTCCCTCATATGATAAGGAGCCTCATATGATAAGATTGGTTAAACCACTGAGCTGCTGAATTTGCTGACTGAAAAGTCACCGGTTTGAATCCGAGGAGCGGGGTGAGCTAACGCTGATAGCCCCAGCTTCTGCCAACCTAGGAGTTTGAAAACATGCAAATGTGAGTAGATTAATAGGGACAGCTCCGGTGGGAAGGTAATGTCGCTCCATGTGGTCATGCCGGCCATATGACCTTGGAGGTGTCTATGGACAATGCCGGCTCTTTGACTTAGAAATTGAGATGAGCACCACCGTCCAGAGTCAGACATGACTGGACTCAATGTCAGGGGAAAACCTTTACCTTTACTATGCTAAGGCTGATAGTAACAGGGCTGAGGAAGTGGGAAATTAGGATCTTTTGGGGGGTAACTGGAGATCCATTCTTCAATCGTAGAAAACTTAAACCTTTAAAAGCCAGCTGACTCAGGACCCAAGTCATGTCTCCCATGGAAAGTTGTAAACAAGAATTAGTAGGAGACCTCCTTCCTCAGCATTTCTCTTACCAGATTACTCCCTTATTTTATAGCATTCTTCAAGAACAAAACAACAATTAGGGTATAATTAATAAAGTGCCCCCATTTTATATTCAATTTCAGAGTCTGACTAACTATTTCTCAAGGTAGTTGTCAAACAGGCTTTATTGGACATATGTTCCTGTATATTGCAGCTCAGTGCATCGGATTCATGGAATATTATCTTAATTGGCTACTTTATATACATGCTGGGGAATATGTTGACTGGGATAAACATACAAAAGGTAAGATTGTTACTGGTAGTGCTTAAGGTTGGGGAGACATATTGCTCCTCAGAGCATTCCTCTTCCAACACACCTTCAAAAATTGTTTATCTTCTTTTATTTTTTACTAAAATGTCTTCAAAAATACTATTTTTACTTCTAATTTCTTTCCTCATTTTGAAAATCCTGTACTGTAGGCCTGCCATATTGCAGCCCTTCAAATCTGAGCATGCAATTTGCATATTATGCAAATTATTATATTTATGCATATTTTAATTTGCATTCTAATTACACAGATTCAACACATTAATCTTTGTATTTTTCTATTCCAGCCATTGCATAGTCCCTACACTTCTGAGGAAACTTACAAAGTAATATTTATACATAGAGACTCAAGCGGAAATCCCTGTTTGATCATGACATTTACCTTCTGCCTCTTAACTAATCTATTTTATCGGGGTATTGTGGATTAATAGTGAGACAGGAATCAAGTAACATGATCATGTAAATTCCTAGAGTGGTAAATACTAACAACAATAACTACTTTAATAAAACTACCTTTGTAGTCTTATAAGATTGTCATAGAATTGTTTTTTCTCCATCATGAAAATATCTCACTTTCCATCACACTTTGGGGGGGGGGGGCAATGCCATCTAGCTTAAACAGTCTATCAACAGGTGTAGGGTTAAGACATCCTGTGATTATTCTACATGTCCCAAAAAGCATTGCTTTACAACATTTTCTGTGATTTAAAAAAATCTGCAAATTGAACAAGTGCCAAATTGGAAGTTTGTATGTATGTATTTATTACCTTCCTAGTGCATGGCCATTTAGTGGCAGGGAAGGGTGATGTTGCCGGGCAGTATGATTCTTGAAGGTGACAGCATATTCCCAGACTTCTTTAGGTGTCCAGATGTAAAAACACAGTTGTATGCTCCTTCTTTGACCATCATATTGCTCTGGTGGAGCAGACGGGCAGCATGGAGATAGGTTGTGCACTTGGGGAGCAAGGAAGAAAGTTTATACTCTTCCAATGCCATGCAAGTTCTCAGTCTGTGTTTATACCACATAGTTGCAGCGGTTTTATAGCCATTTCATATTGCATCAACTGATATTCTCCATCTTATGGACACTGGGATGTGTATTTGGTGAGGTCGTTTTTAAAGGCTCCATTGCTATAGTTCAGGGAAGTTTGGTGGAGCTGTCCAGCTGACAAAAACTCTCACAGGGAATTTGAAGTACCTTATTCAACTACCATCTCATAAATTGGTGGGAGGTAGCCATGAAATGGCACAAAGTGCTAAAACTATAGTATTTATTATTATTATTATTATTTATTAAGTTCGGCTTAATATACCGCTCTCTCTGGCGCCCAGAGCGGTTCACAAAATTAGTACAAATAAAACAAGTAAAATACATTAAAATACAGTAAAACGATTAAGCATCTACAGGGGCCATGGTGGCACAGTGGGTTAAACCACTGAGCTCCAGAACTTGTTGACTTGGCGGTTAAAATCCACAGGATAAGGTGAGCTCCTGTTGTTAGCCCCAGCTTCTGCCAACCTAGCAGTTTTTAAAACATGCAAATCAATAAGTACTGCCCTGGCAGGAAAGTAATAGTCATGGAGTCATGCCGGCCACATCACCTAGAAGGTGTCTATGGATAATGCTGGCCATCTTGTTGTATATATTAGCAACAAGATGTCAGTCCCACACCATAATGTCAATCATAATTAATGGGAGCCATATTCACAGAGTATTACAAATTGGGGTTCCATTTCGTAATCATCCTTTCACAAATTCCTAATATTGTATGATAAGTGGGATTGTTGACCCTGGGTCACTCATGACGTTTCTTCCCTTAGAGATACATCTCCTTCCCACAGCTGCCATTGCTTGGGAGAGGACAATGCGCATCCCCTTTGTAAACTCTGAGCTCAATTAAATTCAAAACTATTTTCTTTCAAGATGGGAAATAAGTAGGAAGTGCTTTTCACTTGATTGGCCAAATTGTCTGTGAAGATGCATTCCCAGAGGGCGTATGGGGAGCTATTTTTGTACCAGTATACAACACTACAGTGGCCCATTTTTATCTTCCAGTTTAGTCAACATCAAAAACAATTACAGCAATTATGAAAGGCTTGGCTTGCTTCCCTCTGGGAGAGTCCAAGGAAAATTTGTATCTAACCAAGACATCACTTTTATTATTGTAATTATAATATAATTTTATCATTATTTTTAAAGGACATTGACAGCTCACATTTCAAATAGCTGCTTCCCAAGTGGAAGGCTGTTGACAAAACTGGGATTTCCCCAAAGCTCATCTGTGCTGATTGAATTAATAAATAGAAATTCCTAGACATTTAACATAAATAGTAGTTAAATGAGAGTATCGACTCTTCATGACAAACAGTGACATGTATCTATATCTAATGGCTTAATGTTGTTGTTGTTTATTCATTCAGTCACTTCCGACTTTTCATGACCACATGGACCAGCCCATGCCAGAGCTCCCTGTTGGCCGTGGCCACCCCCAGCTCCTTCAAAGTCAAGCCAGTCACTCCAAGGATATCATTCATCCATATTGCCCTTGTTTGGCCCCTCTTCCTTTTTCCTTCCATTTTTGTCTTCTTGAAGCTTTCCTGTCTTTTTATCATGTGGCCAAAGTACTTCATCTTTGCTTCCAATATCCTTCCCTCTAGTGAGCAGTCGGACTTTATTTCCAGGACTATGGACTGGTTGTATCTTCGTGCAATCTTTTGCAAGAAGCTAATGGGTTGTATCCAATATATTTTGCTCCAGCCTGGCCCCTAAATATGGAAGGGACTGGTTACACCTGCCTTGCCCTTTCAATAAACATATAATTTTTTTCTGAAGCCTTTGAATAGAAGATCAAAGATCAAGAACACCTACTGGACTTGAAAGAGCATGGAGAGCTCGATCACAATACTGCAATGTGAACCAGTTGCAACTCAACAATCCAAAAACTAAATTTGTGGTGTTTGCCAAAAGAACCAAACTTCACATCTGGAATAATGATGAAAATAAAATTGAGCAGGTCCCATGCTTTAAATATCTGGGGATAGTCCTCCATTTCTTCAGTGGCAGAAAAGCCCATAGAGACCATGTGGCTGAGATTGCACAAGGGAGCTCATGTGCTATACTAAAATATCTCAGGTCAAAAGGGGGAAACTGCAGACCCATGGCACTCAAACTATTTGATGCCAAGCCAGTTGAACAACTCCTATATAGTGCCCAGTTAGGCTCCTTTGCACCATTGGAGAGTTCTTAAGATTGGCCCTTCAGGTCCCAAGATGTGTCTCCAACACTATTATTTATTTATTTATGGCACTTTACCCCACTCTTCTCAACCCCCCGGGGGGGGGGGGGGAGGACGACTCAGAGCGGCTTCCAAAAAGGCACAATTCGATGCCCACACAGTAAAAACACTGTATAAAAACCCCAACACTCAACAATAAAATACATTAAAATACACTTATAGTAATATATCCTATGCATTTAAAATAGTGTTCCGTCCATAAGAAGCAATTGAGCCCTATTCAACAACTTTCCATTAAAATCCAGACTAGAATACTGCCTTGTGCTATTGTGCAAACGCCTGGTCCCATAGCCAGGCCTTTACTTTTTTCCTGAATGTCAGGAGGGATGGGATTGATCGTATATCGTTGTGAGGAAGATTTAAAATATCTCCAGATAGCTGGAGGGGCATATCCAGAAGGTAGTTCTTGGCTCTTCTATCTTGTGCCCAATTGGTATGAAACCACTGGAATACATTATCTCAATGTCTGTGCTATGTTATCTATTAGGCTTGGGCCTAGATCGGTTTGACTGAAAGTGATTTGTAATATTCAGTGGTCCATTTCATGTAATCACCTGAAAACAGAAAAAGGAGAAGGGGACCAAAAGGTTGGACAAAACAGATGAAGAGAGCCAGATTTATTGGCTACTGGAGAGGATGGAGTTAAGTCTGCAATATACCTGAGGCAGGAGTCTCTCATGGGGTTCCTGGAGAAGATGGGATTACCTGCAGTGTTTTTTTCTCCCTCTCCGTCAGCAAAGTCTCAATTTCTTTTGGAAAAGTTCCCTAGGCTCTTTCCCAGCAACACTTGCCCAGGGCAGGCATTGAATAGTCTCTAAGTTCCTCTCAAAGCATGATGGGAGTTGAAGTTTCTCTCTCTCTCTCTGTTTCTCAGCAATAAAAGGCCTGGCTGTGTCCATACTCTGGTTGGCTGAGAATGGACACAACCAGCGACTACAATTCCCAGAACCCTCTCTTGCGGTTTGTTTTATTTTTTAAAATGTTATGGTTAAAACTTAAAATAAATAGATTGGTGAATTGTTCTGAAACTTGGCAAGCCTGCATTTGCAAATGGGGTCTAATGCTGAGGTAGGTTTCATGCAGGTAGGCCTTAAAATGTCTGAATATTGAGCCTTTAAAGTTTCCTATGGTAACCAATGGGCAAAATCTTTGCTGAATAAACATGGTGACACTCCTCTCAATTCGAGTAACTTCCTGGTAAACAGAATGAAGGATTAGCCAAAAATGGACCCCAAAACAGCATGCCTTTTGGCTGAACTGTACAAGCCTATTATCTATGTGAGTATTGCATGCAACTTCATTTTTTCTCCATGTAGTGGTAGTAGTAGTAAGAAAGGCATTCTGGTGCAGTGACAGAGTATGCCTTGCTCTGGACATGTTGACTTCTGTTAAAAAGGTTAAAAACAGAGGTAAATGCAACTCTTTATTTATTTATTTATTTATTTATTTATAAATTCGATTTGGTAGACCGCTCTCTCTGGAGCCCAGAGCGGTTTACAGCATAAAATCAATAAAACATCAGTAAACAGATAAAAGACGTATACCCAAAAGCCCCCCTCCCCACAAATGATCCCGGCAAGCAATAATACGCAGAGGCAATACATGGCAGGACGGTATGTTGGCAGCTGGCAACTAAGGAGGCATCAGTTGGGACCAAATGCCTGCCTGTATAGCCAAGTCTTCACAGACTTGCGGAAGGCCAACAAACCCCGTAGTGCTCGTATCTCCTCCGGCAGAGAATTCCAGAGGGTCGGAGCGGCCACTGTAAATGCTCTCTGCCGGGTGCTCGACAGCCTACAGATCTTAATACTAGGGACCTCTAGTAGATTAAGCCCCTCTGAGCGCAGTGATCTTCTGGGTTTGTAGAGACCATTCCTCCGTCAAGAACATTTTGAACAATTTCTGCAAGCTACAAACACATATATCAATGTAGCTTATTTATGCAGTACTGTCAGATTTGATTTATTCTGATTTTTTCTGTTGATTTAACTTGCAATATATTGTGTATGTCTTTGCAATGCAGAATTTCACACTCTCAACCATAACAAAAGGCTTTCTTTGAGGCATGACACTGGGGTGTAGTTTAAGAGTGCTTGTTTTAGATTTTGTAATTAGTCTTTTGTACATGTATGTACAGATATGTGTGTGTGTGTGTAGAGAGAGAGAGAAAGGTGAACATGACATGGACTCATAAATGAGGATCATTATATTTAGAGAAGAACAGATAACTAAATAGAAAATGCAAAAATAACAGAGAGCTGCCAATATTTATGTATATGGAAAACTTATTTAAAATTTCTGCTCCAGTAAGATCTGGGGACAGTAATGAGCTTTGTCTAGTCTATTTCATATAGAATTAATGACCATTTAGGTTCTAGGGTCTCCTAGTTTTGCCTTAAGCCATTAGCACTCAGCTGGTCATTAAACATTAGGAAATGTATTTAGAAACTGTATTTACAATTCCCCAAGCATTTGTTTCAACTCAAACATCCAGGTCTTCATATAACTGGGGGTATGTATTTGAGCAAGAACTAAAGGTAGCTAACCCAGGTCCATTGATGTTAGAAAGTTAATAGAACCTGGATTTATTTAAATCTACAGTAATGGTGGTCAACATGCTCTATGTAGTAAGAGGTGCTAACATGTTTGTTGTTTATTTGTTCAGTCATTTCTGACTCTTCGTGACCTCATGGACCAGCCCACGCCAGAGCTCCATGTCAGCTATGGCCATCCCCAGCTCCTTCAAAGTCAAGCCAGTCACCTTAAGGATGCCATTCATCCACCTTGCCCTTGGTTGGCCCCACTTCCCTTTTCCTTCCATTTTCCCCAGCATCGTTATTTTCTCCAAGCTTTCCTGTGGACATGCATTTCAGATTTTCTGATCCTTTTGCATCCAAAACATATGGATCATTGTAGCAGAATACCATACTCCCACAAGGCAGGCTGCTCGTGCAGATGCAGTAGAAGGAGAAGACAGAGAACAGGATTTCTCAGAAAGCTCAGTTTACTTTGTTTTCACAGCTGTGAGTCCGTCCCGGCACAACATGGTGCTTCAAGGGGGCGGCCCCTCCCCCTTGTGAGGCACATATTTATACAAGCATCAGGGTTCAACTTATGGTTGCCCAAAATCTTATTATTGGTTAAAAGTTATGTCGCAGCTAAAATTGCAGCCTATCATAATGTAACACGGACTGTCCACGCTTCATTCTTGAAGATACAGTGTTTCTTTATCTCTTGCATTCCTGCACATGCTCAGTTTGACTCCCTTAGTATAGCTCCTTCTCTGTTCTGCTGTCTCTGGGCAGATTATTGCTAACTCTGCCTTCTTCTCTATGCCTATGCCTGGGTAGCATTCTCTCCTGACGTTTCTTCTGCAACTCAATGAGTCTCCTTCATCATTATGTGGCCAAAGGACTTCATCTTTGCCTCTAATATTCTTCCCTCCAATGAGCAGTTGGGCTTTATTAACTGGAATGTGAACTGGTTTTATCTTATTGTGGTCCCAGGCACTCTCAGAATTTTGCTCAAATACCACAGTTCAAAAGCGTCTCTCTTCCTTCACTCAGCCTTCCTTATGGTCCAGCTCTCACATCCATAGGTTAATATGGGGAATACCATTACTTTAACTATATGGATCTTCATGCGAGTGAGATATCAATACTCTTAATTATTTCATCAAGATTGGTCATTGCTGTCTTCCCAAAAAGGAGACATCTTCTAATTTCCTGGCTGCAGTCTGGATCTGCAGTAATCTTTGTGCCTAGAAATAAAAATCCTGTCACTGCCTCCATGTTTTCTCCCTCTATTTGCCAGTTATCAATCAGTCTGGTTGCCATCATGTTGGTTTTTGTGATGTTTAAAACCCAACCTTTACACTTTCTTTTTTCACCAGCCCCTCCTCGCTTTCAGCCATCAAAGTGGTATCATTTGCATATCTAAGGATATTAATGTTTCTTCCAGCAGTTTTAACTCCAGGCTTGTATTAGTCAAGCCCTGCACATCACATGATGTGTTCTGCATACAAGTTGAATAGATAGTATGCTGTTCATGCTCTGTGTAGTATGAGGTGCTAGCATGCAATGGAATAATTTTCAAATTTTTAGGCAGAACATTATTTCATCAGAATGAGGAATGAGAAATAAGAGGTGGCCTAAAGCAAAGCTTTGAATGGTTGTCTTCTTGTATGTTGACCGCACTTAGTTCCATCGAGGAGAGAGCGCAGTCTATAAATAAAGTTATTATTATTATTACATATTATTATTATTATTTGAAACACAACAAGATGAGTCAATTTATTATTCAATTTCTATACTGCTCCTCCCCACAACAGACAAGATCACTCTGCTGGCCGTTGTATTGGATCACATGTCGGACTCTTCCCAAGCGTTAAGGAATTTGTGATGTATCGGCGAATAATGCATGCAGATCCCAGTAAGGTAGCCTTCTGCAGCTGACAGATGGTAATTTTGTCAGTGCTGATTGTGTTTAAGTGCAGGCCAAGGTCTTTAGGCACTGCACCCAATGTGCCGATCACAACAGGGACCACCTTTAGTGGCTTTTGCCAAAGTCTTTGCAGTTCGATCTTTAAATCCTCATATCTATTGTTGTTGTTGTTGTTGTTGTTGTTGTTGTTGTTAAACTGCGAGTTGCGGCCCCATATGGCAGGGGTTCCAAAAGCCTTAGTTTTTGTATCCTTGAATGTGGGGCTTACAAAAAAATCAGAATAGTAAAATGTTTCTGAATGCACACAGACCAAAATTTTATTCAGAATCAAATCCATAATGAATCTGTGGTGTTGCTGGCAATGCTTGCCAATATTGCATCCTGTGACTTCATTGCAGCCTTGGTTCTGAACACACAATATGCACATTTTCCACTACAGATGCTCCCATGCCACACAACACCAGTAAATGACACCAGAAATAAATAAAAATATATACATTCCACAAGATAATTATTCTAAAATATAAAATATTATATTTAATTTTTCTAAGCTACACTGAATACAGTGATTTACCCTGAAGTAGGGCATATCTTTCCTGCTCTGTTGAAACCAGGACACCTATTTGTGGACAAACACCTTTCAAACCCTGTGTTTCAACATTAATCCAAAGCATACAAATATGTTTTGCCATTTCTAACTGAACTCTATAACTTGTGTCCTATGTTTCGGGTGGAGTGGTGAATGTGCACTAGAAATCTAATTAACAATAAACAAACTATCCTTTCTTCAGTCACTAATGATAAGGAACACATGCCATAAACGGGCCTACAAATCTCTGTATAAATGCATACTAATAGAGTGGTTAGCAATAATTTCATTATTGTGCAGCATATTTATAGCCCGAAATAAAGAGTAGTTCAAGCCTGCAACATCTTTGGAATTAATTCATACATAAATAAAATGTAAGGAAAAGTACAGTCCATAAGGAAGACAGAGTTTGTATATTCTCTCTCTCTCAATTTTACATGCACACATACACTATCTGGCTTCCACCAGGCAGGTCGTAATATATTGCTGGAGGGCTGGCTGAATAATATATCTGCAGGGGATTCAAGGACCTATCTAGTCTAACCCTTTCCACAGCAGGATTCCACAGCTACATAATTTCCAACTATTGTCATTTATTTCTGGTTAAAATCTTCCAAGTTCCTACATATTAGAGCAGTGTTTCTCAAGCTTCCTAATGCCATGACCCCTTCACGCAGTTCCTCATGTTGTGGTGACCCTTAACCATAAAATTATTTTCGTTGCTACTTCCTAAGTGCAATTTTGCTACTATTATGAATCATGATGCAAATATCTGATATGCAGGATGTATTTTCATTCAGTGACCCAAATAGGGCACAAATACCCAATACACCCCAATTTGAATACTGGTGTAGTTTTGGGGGGCGGGGGTTTGATTTAATCATTTGGGAGTTGTAGTTGCTGGCATTTATGGTTCACCTACAATCAAAGAGCATTCTGAATTCCACCAATGATGGAATTGAAGCAAACTTGGCACACAGCACTCCCATGACCAACAAAGAGTACTGGGAGGGTTTGGTGAGGGTTACGGTCAAGGTTGACCTTGAGTTCTGGAGTTGTAGTTCATCTACATGCAGAGAGCACTGTGGATTCAAACAATGATGGTTCCGGACCAAACTTTGCACAAATACTCAATATGCTCAAATGGGAACACTGGTGGAGTTTGGAGAAGCTAGACCTTGACATTTGGGAGTTGTAGTTTCTGGGATTTATAATTCACCTACAATCAAAGCGCATTCTGAACCTCATCAACGATAGAATTGGGCCGAACTTTCAACACAGAACCTCATGACCAACAGGAAATACTGTTTTCTGATGATCTTTGGCAATCCCTCTGACACCCCCTCACGACCCCGGGGGTCCTGACCCCCAGTTTGAGAAACACTGCATTAGAGCTGACCACTCCCTGAGACAATTTGATCCACTGCAGAACAGCTCTTTCAATCAGGAGATTCCTCCCAATATTTAGTCTGGATCTCTTGATTTTGAATCTATTGATCTGTGTCCTGTTCTGCAGAGAAGCAGAAACAAAGCTTATTCAATCCTCCACATAGCAGCACTTCTGATAGTTGCAAATGATTGCAAATCTCCAATCAGATTTGTCACCTCCAGGTTGTACATACCAGACTCCCTGAGATGTCTCCCAGAGCCTTCATTGTCTTGTCACCTTCTTTTGGGCATGTTCCAATTTCTCAGTATCCTTCTTTAAGTGTGATGTCCAGGATCATATATAGTTTTCCAGAAAGGTGTGATGAAAGCATGATAGACTAGCATTATTGACTGGTTAATTGATCTTTGGGTATGGGAGTCTGGAATAATAAAACAGAAGGGGACCGAGAATGTAGGAGTCAACTAATACAGTGGGCTGCTGTAAGTCTTTTGGGCTGTATAGCCATGTTCCAGAAGCATTCTCCCTTGACGTTTCACTTGCATCTATGGCAACCTCAGAGGTTGTGAGGTCTGTTGCAAACTAGGTAAGTGGAATGTCCAGGGTGGGAGAAAGAACTCTTGTCTGTTGGAGGTAGGTGTGAATGTTTCAATTGGCCAACTTGATTCGCATTTGATGGCCTAGCAGTTCTCACGGTGTGACTTTTTACTGCCTGGGGGCATACTTTGTTGAGATTTTCCTAGTTTCCAACAGACCTCACAACCACTGAGGATGCCTGCATAGATGCAGGCGAAATGTCTGGAGAGAATGCTTCTAGAACACGGCCACACAGCCCAAAAAACTTACAGTGATTTTGGCCATGAAAGCTTTCAACAACACATTCAACTAATACAGAATCCCATTTTGGAGTGAAGCTTCTACAAAATTCTCATTTGCAGCAATATCAAGAGTTTTGTTAAGAAACAGGTAAGCACAAAAGTAAGGGTTCCAGTTTTATCCTCTTCAAAGTGCATTCATAAATGAGAAAATGCCATCAAAAGTATAGCTAAGCAGATATAGCAGATCACAACAGACACCTTCACCTGAGCCTAAGGCACAGAGTGTCCCCAAGGAGTGGAATTAATGGTCTCATGTAATGTTTTCCAGTGCCGATAATTTTCAACAGCCTATCCTGTTCTGAATACTACTGTCCTCATGTGGGTCTACATCTCTATTACATAAGTAACTTTTTTCATTTATACAGTGTAACATTATATGTGAGAGGCCAAAAGGGAAAAAAATGGATAGATTATAGGTGGAGTATTGATGGGGGAAAGGAAGCTGAAACTGCCCTTTTCCTTATGGACACTTATACCACTTGTTTGCTGTTAAGTCTGACTGGCAACAATTCTTGTTTTGAGTCCTACAGTGACTGATTACTATTAATTATGAGATTATGACTTGGTGTTTTATATGTGGTTTTAATCTGTTTGAGAGATTGGTATGAGATTTAATTGCTAATAATATTAATAATAATAATAATAACAACAACAACTTTATTTATATACCACTCTATCTCCCTGGGGGGACTCATGGTGGTTTCCAAGCAACGACATCAAAACATACAGTCACAACATGAACAAAAAATAACAGTAACGGCAATATAAGCATGGAATTACCCAACAACACATAAATATTAAAAGCAAAATTCTTGCCTGCTCTTCATGTCTATTTGTTAGGGTATGGAAAAGGAATGGGTCAGGACAATTAAAAAGGCCTGGTCAAGACTGATACAAATTGATATAAGATGGGACCGGCATTTGGGTACAGTACTGTAATAGGTAAGTGTAGCACAGCAGTTCTCGTTTGTGCCTGGAGGGCAGGGAATAGGTCCTGGGGTTCCATTAGCTTTAGGGCCTGCAGCAGCAGATGTGGATTCTGAGGATGAGCTAGATGACTGGGGTGAAGCACAGGGCCCTTCGGATGGGCCTCGTTCGCCTGCAGAGAGCTTGGCATGGGATGAGATGATGTTTGGGCCTAGCATAGATTCCGATCACCAGGTGGAGATGGGAAGCAGCGAAGGGAGTTATGAACACCCCGGGGGGAGGAATTCCCAAGAGCTTGAAAGTGAAAACATGGACGAAGCCGAGTGGGAAAGTGTTAGGGAGGAAAGTTCTCAGGAAGATAGCGACACAGCTGCTGAGAGGCAAGGTCGATCCTTCGATAGGAGACGGGACATTGAGTCTACTAGGAGGGCTTGGTCTAGGGTCCTAGACCGACCGAGGTCCGTGAGCAGAGATTGGAGACGAAGAAGCCTAGAGCGGCGGGGGCCTCGGCCGAAGGATTAAGTATAGGATCCGTGGGAACGCATCCTCAGTTCTCCGGCCACGTTTTTCCTGAATAGGCGTGAAGCGGAGTGGGACCACAAGCTAAGCCGTGGTCATCAAGCCTTGCCTTGCATTTGCCTTGCCTTGTTTCTTGATCCGCATTGGATTGCGGAGCCTTGCCTCGTTTCTTGAACCGCATTGGATTGCGGAGCCTTGCCAAGCTTCAAGTCTATTTGCTACGTTACTTTGGACAATCTTGCTTTTTACCTTTTGGACAATTGCTTATTATTGGACTATATATTCTTTGGAACTGTTTTTATACTCAATAAAGTAGTTAGCCTTCAGTACGTCTCTGTGTGTGTGATTAAGGGGCCCGCTAAGTCCGTGATCGTGACAGTAAGTGACAAAAGCGGGGACGGGCTATTTCCAGGGGTCTGTTAGGAGAAAGACCAGGGTAATATATAGGGGGAAAGGTCGTGCCTGGACAGTGGTTAGATTGTTTATATTGTTTATACTGATGTTTCCTTTTGTTTTCAATGTTTGGCATAGCTAATTCTGGCGGCTGTAGTCAAGGGGTTTTTTTATGGTGTCGGAAATAAGTTAAATTAGCCTCCCTGCATAAAGTGGTACCTAAATTTCCTACTTGACAGTTGCAACTGTCTTTCAGGTTGCAAAGGTCAACAGCAAGCTAGATGACCTATGCATACTATGGACTTCATCACGTGAAACTTTTCTTCTAGTTTCTCTCCATTTTAGCACACTGGCAAAATGGAGTCCCAAAGAAGCCAGCAACTTCCAATGATCAGTAGTGAGAATCCGTCTTGCCAGTGTGCTAAAACAGAGAAAACTCCATTTTCAGGAATTGGGTGTTATCTGATTCTGGAGTCAAGAAAGTTTGGCAGGAGTTGGAAAAGACGAGGGATAGCTGGCCATCCCCAAAGGCAGACCTTGCTGTGTTAAAATGGGTAAGGTAAAGAATTCCCCTGACATTAAGTCCAGTCCATTTCTAAGCCGAAGAGCCAGCATTGTCCATAGACACCTCCAAGGTCATGTGGCCAGCATGACTGCATGGAGCACTGTTACCTTCCTGCCAAAGCGGAATCTATTGATCTACTCACATTTGCATATTTTCGAACTGCTAGGTTGGCAGAAGCTTGGGCTAACAGCAGGAGCTCACGCTACTCCCCAGATTTGAACCTGGAAACTTTTAGTCAGCAAGTTCAGCAGCTCAGTGCTATAACCCACTGTGCCACCGGGGGCTCCTATTAAAATGGGTAAGATGGCTTTTACTCTTCCCAATGCTTTCCCTCACTTCCCTCCCACCCATCAGATGAAGTCCTATATCAAACTGTATAGGAGTTGTTTCGGAGTGAATATGCTTAGGAAAGGAGCAGGTATGTAAAACATATTGTTATATTTTTCACAACTGAGGTAAGTGGGATGAAGCTCCCACTCCCCTGCTGCTGAAGATATTAATGACATTTGTATCCAATTTAACAAGTGCAGTTCCTGGCAGAGTTGAAGAACAAGCAGAGAGAAAAATAATTTCACAGGAGAGCAGATTTTTGACAAAAGTGTTTGAAAGTAGGCTGAGCAGCTACCTGCTGGGGATCCTCTAGCTGGAGGTCCTGCGTCGAGCAGCGGGTTAGACCTGATGGCCCCTTCCAGCTTTATGATTCATATCTTCACACTTCTGAGGCTTGCTGCAAGACAACACTCGCATGCTGAAACAACGTATTTGTGAGTCTTGCAGTATATATAACTGATATAAAATATGCAGAAAACCAAAGACTCACTTTTAAAAATGTGAACAGCAAGAAAAAATGCAAGCAATTTAAATATATATGTGCACAAAGACATTCCAGTCAATAGGAAAAATAGAATACAGTGTTCCCTCATTTATTGTGGGGGTTACGTTCTAGTCCCTCCCACAATAAGTGAAAAACCGCGATGTAGGGGCACTATATTAATTTTAATATTTATACATTATTTTAGCAGTTATCCACTATTTGAAGTCTTTATAAGCTTAAAATAAAGTGAAGGAACGGAAGGAAAGGCCCATTAAGGCTGGAGGGAGGGAGGACTGAAGAGGGAAAGCACCTCGGAGAGTGGTGGCGGCAAAAACCCGGGAAACAGTGAAAATACCACGATATATATTTTAAATTAATATTTTTTGAACACCGCAAACAGTGAACCATGAAGTAGCGAGGGAACACTGTATAGTGGGTAATGTATATGTATACATTAGAGAAACTTTGTATGACAAACTGGTACCAGGAAGGAAAAAGAAAATCAATGAGAAAGAAGGTGAGGTTAAAAATAGTGCACTGAAATCGGGAAAGATAATTGTTGATCTACTAAAATGATCAAGGGTTTGGAGAACAAGCCCTGTGAGGAGTGGCTTAAAGAGCTAGGCATGTTTAGACTGGTGAAGAGAGGGCTGAAAGGAGACATGATACCCATGTATAAGTATGTGAGAGGAAGTCATAGGGAGGAGGGGTACACACTTGTTTTCTGCTGCCCTGGAGACTAGGAAGCAATGGAGCAATGGCTTCAAACTACAAGAAAGGAGATTCCATCTGAACATTAGAACGAACTTCCTGACTGGGTAAGCTGTTCAGCAGTGGAACTCTCTGCCCTGGAGTGTGGTGGAGGTTCCTTCTTTGGAAGCTTTTAAACAGAGGCTGGATGGCCATCTGTTGGGGGTACTTTGTATGCAATTTTCCTGCTTCTTAGCAGAATGGGGTTGGACTGGATGGCCCATGAGGTCTCTTCCAACTCTGATTCTACGATCTCTTTCACATCTATATAAATAAAAATGTAATGTTCGTTTGTGGGATTAACATAACTCAAAAACCACTGGGCAATGTGCCGCCAAATTTGTCCAAAAGACACCTACTAACCCAAGGAGTGGCCATCGCTAAAAAAATGGATTTTGTCATTTGGGAGTTGTAGTTGCTAGGATTTATAGTTAATCTACAATCAAAGCGCATTCTGAACTCCACCAATGATGGAATTGTGGCACACAGGACTCCCATGACCAACATGGGCATTGATGGACATTGACCTTGACTTTGGGAGTTGTAGTTCATTTACATCCAGAGAGCACTGTAGACTCAAACAATGATGAATATGGACCAAACTTGACAGGAATATTCCATATGCCCAAATATGAACACTGGTGGAGTTTGGGGGAAAACAGATCTTGACATTTGGGAGTTGTAGTTACTGGGATTTATAGTTCTCCTATAATCAAAGAGCATTCGGAACCCCACCAATGACAGAATTGGGGCAAACTTCTTACACAGAACCCCATTGACCAACAGAAAACACTTTAGGCCATCCAGTCCAACTCCCTTCACCAGGGCAAGAAAACGTAATCAAACCCTTCCTGACAAAGAGCCATCCACCCATAAATATAGATATATATGATTCACACAGAGAGAGATATAACATCATAGATTTGAAAGGGACCCCTACAGAAGGACAATGAGAGGTTGCATGTTCCAGAGGCAAACCAGACAATCTCCACATCAACACTGACAAAGAAACAGTAAGAAATACGGTTTAGCCACAAGCATTAAAAATTACATATATTATAAACCAACACTTTCTCGTTACTTTCAGATCACCAGACTGGGTCACAAGGGAAGGGAAAGCTAGTCCATAATAAGAAGCATACATTTAGGAGAAACAGGAAAAAAGAAAGCAGGAGAGGGAGGGAATTTTTAAAAAAACCTAAATCCATGCAGTTGCCAAGAAAGGAAAGTGAAGAGGCACACAGCGAAGAAGGAGTGGCAGTAATGATATACAATGGTATTTCTTCAGACTGGAAGGAAGCACATGTCAGATTAATACATGGGCCTGGCGTCCTCAGGAGAACAAGCCCAATTCCAGCTCTTGTCACAAATGGAATGAGTTTGATGGTTTGTAGTGAGCAGTTGTGCATGACACACAGCCCGGCCGGCTCAGCAGCTTGGCACAGAGAAATCAAGAATGTTCCACCTAGAACAAACTTAATCCCATTTGATGGGAAATAACTTGGAGTGCAGTTCCTTGCGGCATCTCGGGAGGGAGGGAAAAAAAGCTACAGATAGAAAAGATGGTTGATTGCGAGTTGCAGAAAGCAAACCTCTGAACGCACATTTCTTCTACCTGACTTGCGGATCTGCAATTGCTCCAGGCACTTCTGTATTAACCTTCCACTCTTTTATTAACAGGCAGCACATCATGATACTCTTCAGAGACGGTGATATATTACAGAGCCGGCCTTTCCCCCTTTACCTCCGCTGATGAGGTGGCAGTGAGTCCCTTTCTGGGGAGAGGGATAGTGTGTCATATTGTCACTTTTGAATCCAAGTGTTGGTTACTCCAAGCAATCATAAATTATTGTATTTTTGTTTGTTAGGGACATAGAGGAGGGAATGGTGTTGGATGGAAACTTTATTATAAGAGTCTAATATTCTTGATGCATGAGTTTGGCCAGTGCGGTTAGAGAGGAATTTTTCACTTGGAAGCTTTCACGTTGACCTTTGGCGAGGGAAGTTTTAACATTTCATGAAATAAGCAGGGCTGTTCATTTTCCTAATGAGTTTTTGCTATATGTCCTTGTTTGTTTCAGCACCTTTGAAAACAACTTATCAATATTATGAAGAAAAATAGCAGGATGCCTTTGCACACCATCCCTTTTGTATAAGTACATTTAAGGAAGAGGAAGAGAAAGAAATTCACTGGTGGAGTGTATTAATCTTGCATTGTGTAGGTCTATGCGCATAACTAAACAATGGCTCAACTGTACCACTCTTTTGTTGAATACATTGTACAACTAATTGTATATCTGACAATATATATCTGACAATGCAGCTGCTTATTGTTTATTTATTTATTTATTATTTATAAATAATAAATAATGCAGTTGCTTATTGTTGCACTGTGCAGTGAAGAAGGAATGAAATGGCACATTGAAGATACTGACAAATAGTACCATTCAGTGATGTGCACCATTATGGCTGGAATCTTGTTCTTTAATACCAACTAGAGTAGATACATTCGATCACTTGTTGGCTTTTTTTTAGAGGCTACATTGACAAATAGCACAGGATTTAGCCCCACATGAAATTATTACCTTTGTGGAACTCCACTTATACAAACATAAATATGTGCACACTGAAAGCACAGCTGCATTGTTAGTGGGGCAGTGAATCCCCCATGTCAATAATAATAATAATAATAATAATACACAGCAAACGAGATCTATAAGATGGATTTCATATCAAAAAATCACAAGTCAAATACTTCCCAGGCATCTAGGACTGTGTGATGTGTTTCCGCATGATGCTTGCAAATCCAAGTAAGGTGGCCTTTTCACACAGATATCTGCCTTGCAATCAAAACTCCCTTCAGAATCCCATGCCTCCTTTTCTTGCTTGTTAACTTCCTCACCTGTTGTTTTATCTAAAGCAAGCTCTCCCCTATTCTTGACCTGAGGATTCTCATCTAGAGCTGGCCTGGGAATGCAGCCATTCTCATCAACAGAATTTTCAACTGCAAAGCCCCTGGGAATCACAACTTCATTTTGCACATTTAATTCACTGTCAGCATCTCCATTGAAATCAGCCTCATGGGCTTGAGTACCAGGCTGAAATACCACAAAAACGTAGAATAACCCAGTGATCCTGGCCATGAAAGCCTTCGACAATACAAAGATGATGATGATGATGATGGTGATGACTAGCAGATCTAAGCATTTTAGAAGAAATCAAAGTGCCTTGGCTGATGTCCACACATCTTTCTGGGGAATGCTAAGGACTTGCATATTTGTATATTTTCAAGACCTTATGCAGACAAGTGTAGAGCCGCTACATATTCTTGCCATTATATTTTGATCAAGGCCATTGAATGTTGTTGCCAGGAATAAATCACCTTTCCTGTTCTCCATTATTTGTCTACGAAGGCCAAGAAACTAACTTGGCAGACCTCTTGATTCTGGCTAAAATACACACAGCAACCACTACTTCATCATCCCCTCTTCCAGCAGTCACTGATTTATCTCAAATGATGAGTCACATCCCAGCTATCTGATGATTGTGATGAAACTTTCCCCCTTTTTCAAATAGTCAGAAATACCTTACTGTAGCCAGCCAGCCATATAGTAATACATTAATCAGAGATTATTCATAGCAACGCTTTGCAAATGTCCCCAGATGACTTCTGTAATTTTAATACAGTATGTGGTAGGGCAATACACCTTTTAGGCAATTGCAAGTAACAAGAATGTATTGAGTGATAAACCTTTCATCCCATCCACTTACTATTAAGTGATCAAAAAAATATATCAAAGAACACTGTGTTAGCCTTAATGGCACTTTTGAACACAGGAACATTGTACTAGAAATATGATAACAGTACTTTTGGCATCCTCTGTGTGCATTATTAGAGCCAGTTCAAGATGGGAACAATGAACCATAACTGTCTTTCTTACGGTGTCTTTTTTTCCAAGTGACTTTAAAAAGATTCTTATACCTTGTAATTAATTAGCCAACTTGGGAAATCTGCTTTAGAAATAAATGCAGTTCAAATGCTTCTTCCCAGCTAGATGGCATTTGTTAGGAAATCTTTTCTGAAGACTATTAAAACATGCATGAGAAGCTACCAATTATTTAGCCCAGAGAGAGTTTATTACAGGGGAAAAAAGGCAAGGGAATTATCATACAATAATAGTAAAAACATGGAATATGTTACCTGGGGCATGAGCTTATGCACTCTGAAAAATGTTAGACACTAGGCTTTACTTCTAATTAGGTTGATCAATGTACTTCAATATCACTTGAAAGAGTTGATTCCATATTGAAAAATTAAAATTCATTTCCATGAAATGTGCTAAGCTACACATGGCAAAGTGACATTGGGTTGTTCACCCACAAGGGTATTTTGTTCCTGGACAGGAATTCAGCAAGTTAATAAAAAAAACACACACACACTGAAGTAAGAGAAGACACAGTTTTTAAAAGCCATCATATCCCATAATTCCCTAAAGAATGATCCAATTTTCTGTGAAATTAATTTCAAGTTCACTCAGTAGAAATGAATGTACTCACTGTCACATTTTAGAACTCTCTAAGGCCCGATCTAAACAGGCCCCAAAACCCAGAAGAAAGTGGCATAAAGGGGGGGGGGGGCAGCTAGAAATGCGCTCTTCATCGAAGGACTTCATGAAGAACACGTGATTAAAAGTTTCGCATAAAATCCGATGGCAAGCAACAACAACAACACACAATTTATTTGCTGCTCTTCTCCCCTAGGAGATTACAACATTTACATACATAGGCAAACATTCAATGCCTTTACAATCATATACAATGAGACATGCAAACACAAACAAAGGCAAAGGCTTCTCCTTTCATTTCCGGCTTCTGGAGGCAGCGCTCGTCTCTGGCTCTGGAGAAGAGCTTTTCTCCATTTTCAAGCCAAGGAGTCTGTGTTGTCACCTCCTGGTAGTGTGGCCAGCAAGTTGCTTGGAGCATCTCTTTGTTTTTTCTCACCAAAGTGCTACCTATTTAGGTACTCATATTTTGTTTTCGAACTGCTAGGTTGTCAGAAACTGGAGCTGACAGATGGGAGCTCACCCCATCTTGTGGATTTGAACGGCCAACCTACAGGTCAGAAGTTTAGTACCACAAGTTATGTGGTGTTACAGAGTGTCGCATATTCCAGAACTCTCTAAAAAAAAAGATACTTCAATCAGATAACCTAATGTAGACTGCCCCAGCGCTTATTCTTTTTCTAAAATCCTTGAACAGCTGGTGGGAGAGGTAAACAAATGGAATCACAGACACACAGGTGACTAAATGGAACCATGAGAATTCCCATCAAAACTCTTTCCAGCCATTCCTTTGTCCCATATTTCTGAAAGGAAATGGAGCTTGAATTTACAGTGGGTACCAGCATGGCAGGCAAGTGACCCCAAGTGGGATTCAAGAGGGCATATCTAAAGATACCAGGAAGGTGAAGAGAGACAACAACAGGAAATTGCTTGTGCACAACTGCTTATGAGGTGCAGTGTATCTCGGAAAGTCATTAAGATTTTTTAAAAAAACTCTTCCAGCAGATAACTCGTTCTCTTCAATTTGTATTAACCAAACCTTTCTGGACACCATGAGACCATTTCCTGGGACCAATAACTCTCTGTGAGGAGTCTCCTTAAAAGTACTGGTATTTTTAATCCCACTTCCTTACTCCAGATTAAGCTGCTATCTGGTAGTGCCCTGAGAAAGGCAATGTTGATAACCCTACAGAGGAAGGTGTGATATAAATAAAATAAATTAACAAATGAATAAATAAATAAATGTTGCCCCTATTGTGACATTCTTGTGGAATTGTTTGGCTTTTCTGATTTAGGGATTTTGCAAAACTGAGCTAACCATTCCAAGACAAATGTAAACACCCACCAACCCACATATACACACATATAGCCAACAGTGGGCTATCAGTGGTGACACATCAGAATTCATTAAAATCAGGAGGTATGGATGTGATGGAAGGGTGGAAAACCAGGGTTGCAGAAGAAGATGAGGGGAAGGATGTTCTCATACATACTGGTTTACAAGTTACATATCAATGGTGCCAGTTTATTGGGCTGAAATAATTTGGTGGCAAAAGTGAGACAAACCTTTGTCTTGATGGTAATGTTAACTTCTTCCTCAATGGCACTAGAATTTATGTTGAGGATGGATCACATTCTACCACCCATTAGCATTAAAGCTATAACCATCCAGAAGCCAAAACATAACTGTCAGCAGTTGATAGCAGTAGCATTTTCCATATTTTTTCCCCAACATCTGTTAAATGTAGCTGCTGAAATCCAAGGACTTAGGGATGACCCCATCAATATTATAGTCCCCAAGGCTTCATTGACCGATATTAGAGCAGGTGTTTACACATAAAGATTATTTATTTATTTATTTATTTACAGCATTCATATTCCACCCTTCTCACCCTGCAGGGGACTCAGGATGGATCACAATGCACATATACATGGCAAACATTCAATGCCACACACACACACATATAGCAGACACACAGAGACTATTTAACTTTCCAGCTTCATGAGGGTATGCTTTGAATTCCAGCCACCAGGGGAGCTGTTGCTTCACTGTCCATTTGTGACACCTATGGAATACTTCCTCATTCTTTGGCATGCTGCTGGTGATTTTTATGGCATCATAAATTAGCCTCCCTGCATAAGCGGTACCTAAATTTCCTACTTGACAGATGCAACTGTCTTTCGGGCTCTAAAGGTCGACAGCAAGCTAGACATAATTCTAACCTTGTGCTTTGTATTCTCACCAACCACAACTTTTCCCTTACTTTGAGGCCAGCCCAGCAATGGTGAGTGCCATTTTGAAATGAGATACTACTCCCAATTTATGCCGTTACTCAATTAATCAAGAACCAATAAAGTAAACTGCTGGAAACCAACGTTTGAAGCCAGAAGTGTCCTTTGATTTGTCTAGGAAAACAAACCCGTGCTTTGAAACACAGGTTGTGATAGATTTGTTTCCCTTTCCATTGTCAATTCTATGTCTTGCATTGTATCCTTATAATTACTTTATCAAAGCCAATACAATCCTCTGACCCATACAGGCAAAGGAAATAGAAATTTCAGCCTAATGGAGAGTGTCTCTCCCCCTTATTGCGACTAGAAAGGCAGAAAAAAAGCACAAAAGGGGATTGCTGTCTCTCAGAACTTCTTATTTATTTATGCATGTTTCTATTAACACAGTAACATCTCAGAAGTAACAGCAAATAATTAGAAATGTGTGAGAAATTAGAGTCCAAACATGTTGAAAGGCAGAGAACTGAAAGAGGTAGATAAGCATAAGGAAAGCTTTCAAGTTGTCTTTACTAGAATACTCCTTGGAGCAGGAGGAGGGAGACAGGAAGGCTACTTCAAAATCTCAGGGATGTAGCTTCCTTTTTTCATCTTGTTCAGCTGACAACAGAGGAGGGGGAGCATAATTAAATGGAGAGAAATAAGAATGAGCTGTTGAGGAATAGCTTCATGAATGGAACAAGCAGTTGCATGCAACCGTTCCATGCAGAATTATGCAGGTTGGTTTGGAAGGATTATTATGAGTAGTACAGATAGTAATCTATCTAGTAGGCTTGTTTAGGTTCGGTTCGGAAAAACCAAAAATTTGGGGAAACCTACCGAATTTGGATTTTTAAACCAATTTCGAACCATGCAGGAAAAGTGGGAAGGGCAAATCTGAGTTTGAACCACTTATCCATTGTTCGGAATTATTCTGTAATGTTTAGATGTCTCCCACGGTTATTTTGATTTTCAGAACCATTAAGCAACTTAGGTAAAGCCAAAACAAACATTTTTAAAATCTAGCGGTTTCCCTTCCCTGGCGAGTGGCGATGCAAAGAAGGATGAGGTGGGCATGGCTAAGCACAGCTATTCTTGAAGGCCACACCCCAGTGGTAGAGATTGAAAAAGGTCCTGTAGTTTAACACTTCCTCCTGCTCTTTGTAATGTATTGCAAGATTATGCCTTGTTACAGAGATGCTTATATTGACCAGTTTTATATCACTTGAAATCTGGCAAATTTTAAAGTTGTTAGGAGACAGTCTGGTTTCTTCTTTGATACTTGCCTTACTCTTCGTTCCATCAGTGTTGGAATAAGCATATAGCATTTGTGGTTATTAGGCCTGTTTTGGAACGGAAAAATGAATTTCGGAAGTCGATTCAAATGTTGGTTTTGCTCTGGCTTCGGATGTAAATCACTTCCGATTTTTTTAGTGATTTTATCAAAATGGATTTTGGATGTATTCCGATATCCGGAAGTATTCAGAAATAGCATCTGCGATTGCACAATGCGCAAAAATCAGCAGAAGGGAGAGCCAAAACTATGGGGAATCCCTTTTCCATCTGTTTTTGACCACTACTAATGACAAAACTAGCCACTGGTACACATCTGGTGATTTCACACAAACCACCTGATAGCCATCAGCTAATAAAGAGAGGCAGCAAGAAAGGGCGGAAATGAAATCCAAGCCCTTTCCGAGAATAGCGACGGAGCTCTCGGAATGGCGAATCCACTTCCTGTTTGGGGCACGGTGCTCGATATTGATTCAATTATCGAAAGTCTGAAAAAAAATCCGAAAATCGGGAACATGCCTAGTGGTTATGTATTAGTGGATTGTTTCAAATACAGGATCTCCATTCACTAGAAATAAACAAAAGAGTTACTCCCATTGCTGTCCTGAATGCAACAATGAGACCATTTCCGTGTTAGGAGGAGGGAGAGGGGTTCAAAGGAAAACTCACATTTGAACTTTTAAAGGCGTGGCTTTTTTCAAGATGGTCAGGAATCCAGGATACCACAGCAACACAATTGAGAATATCACTTGCTACCCTTTGTGAATTCCTCTTATAATGCATGTCATATTTATCAAGCATAATTTATGACATAAGGAGCCCCTGGTGGTGCAGTGGATTAAAGCACTGAACTGCTGAACTTGTTGACCGAAACGTTGCAGGTTCGAATCCGTAGAGCGATGTGAGCTCCTGCTGTTAGCCCCAGCTTATGCCAACCTAGCAGTTCGAAAACATGTAAATGTGAGTAGATCAATAGGTACTGCTTTGGCGGGAAGGTAATGGTACTCCATGCAGTCATGCCGGCCACATGACCTTAGAGGTGTCTACGGACAATGCTGGCTCTTTGTCTTAGAAATGGAGATGAGCACCAACCCCTAGAGTTGGTCACGACTGGACTTAATGTCAGGGGAAAGCCTTTACCTTTATCTAACTTATGACAGCATCTATTCTCCAGTCCACTGAGATTACCTGTGTGGACTAGCAGCTGAACCTTATGTCAACTCAGACTAAGGGAGCAATGGATTCAAATTGAACAAAATGACATTCCACCTAAACATGAGTAAGAACTTTCTAAAGGTAATTACTGCTCAATAGTGGAATACACTGCCGTGGAGTGTGGCGGATTCTCCCTCTCTGGATGTTTTTAAAGAGATGCTAGATAACTATCTGTCAAGTGCTTTGATTGTGTAGGCAGGTGGGATAGAAGCAACCAAGCAGCAGAGACGGCCTTCCCTCCCACTGCTGTTCATTAGAGAAAAAGAAGAAAAATGACCTTTTCTCCATTTTATTTCTGCTAGCAAACTTCCATAGAGAGGAAGAAACAGAACATCTCTCCCTCTCCCCTGACTTCTCGACTGTTGTAATGCCCCTGAGAACTTGGCACCTGTAAGGGGGGAAAGATACATGGAGCTGTAGGTCCAGAGTGCTTCATTCCATGCCTATGGTGCAGGATTTCAGCCCACATGGCACAAGACGTGACCCTTTCAAGTGAAAAACTACTATCTTGAATTATCTTATTTCCTCCTAAGACTGTCATGGCATTTCAGTTATTGGTAAATTTAATAACCACTCTGTTGCAGTGCTTTCTATCAGAACCCCAAACCACTAGACGATGCATTCATTTTCCTTCTGTCCTTTCTTTCTTACTTTCTCATTTTTTGATCTTTTTTCTTGCTTTTTTGCCCATTTTCCGTCTGCTCAAAATTGAGGCACAAATTAAATTAGCGGCTATTTAGAACCTCGGGTTACGAGGGGTTTCTAAATACGACAAAACAGCCCACAATCTGTTAATACACTTTTTATTTTTTGGTTAAAACTATGGTGCTTCTTCAACCTGGCATAGCTTAGGACCTCAGCATGTCAGCTCACCCTCCCCTTTCTGCCTTTAATTGGATAGTTTTCCTGGGCTTCGTCCAACTTGCCTGATCTGTATGCTGTCCTTTCTATTGTTGCATTGGAGATCTGTGCAACAAGCAATTCTACCTGGCACTTTCTTTCACAGATTCCTGTTCAGCAGATAATTTAAAAACAAAACTTAGCTGCTGATTTTTTAAAAGTTCTCCAGTCATTGTTATTCTACCACAAGTAAAATGTAATGCTACTTTTTTTTTACTGTGAAGAGTACCTAGAAATTCCAAGGTAGCAATTTTTTTCTTCCAAAGATCTAACACTAATCAAACCAATGAGCAAAATTTGCAAAATGGAAAGAAGATGTGAGTAATGCTGCAACCAAGGGAGTGGGGGGAGGAGGTAGGAGAAGGAAAACAAGCCCCTCAGTACATTTCACAAAGCCCCAAAGGTTCCCTGGAGCACATTTTGAGGACCAAGTGCATTATATTAAATACTGGCCACTTGGAGTGCCTCTGGTGTTGCTATAAGAAGGTCCTCCATTGTGCATGTGGTAGGACTCAGGCTGTATTGTAATAGGTGGTCTGTGGTTTGCTCTTCTCCACACTCACATGTTGTAGACTCCACTTTGTCGCCCCATTTCTTTAGGTTGGCTTTGCATCTTGTAGTGCCAGAGCCAGTCTGTTCAGAACCTGTGTGCCCAGAAAGGAGTCTCTCATTCGGTGTCAGCCATGGGGAGAGGTTCCGGGTTTTAGCCTGCCACTTTTGGACTCTGGCTTGCTGAGGTGTTCCAGCGAGTTCCTCTATAGATCAGGAGTACTCACACTTTTTCAGCATGCGAGCTACTTATAAAACAACCAAGTCAAAATGATCTACCTACCCGCTACAAAAATATGAAACATATAACACAATAGCTGCTTTGAACTGGGTTTTCTGAGTCCACACTGCCATATAATCTGATTCAAAGCAGATAACATGGGATTTTATTCAACTGTGTGGAAAGGACCTCAGATAACCTAGGGCCCTTCCACACATCCTATTTTACATTTGACACACACAAACTGATTTCTTACTACTGGACAAATTGACTGAGCCTTCCTCCCGCCCTGCCTGTGATCTACCAGGATGACCTATGCGATCTACCAGTAGATCGCGATCTACCTAATGAGCACCCCTGCTATAGATTTTAGAAAACTATTTTTTGATTTAAGGCGTTGGCATGCTGGCTGATACCCAACAGGGGAAGGGCCAGAGACGTCACTGCCTTGGTCCTTTAATTACAGGCGGTTACTTCCCAGCGGATATCAGGTGGTGGAATACCAGCTAAACAGTGTAATTTCTCCAGTGGTGTAGGGCACAGACATCTTGTGATAATGCGGCATGTCTCATTCAAAGCCACATCCACTGTTTTAGTGTAGTAAGATGAGTTCCACACTGGGCATGAGTACTCACAAAGCAGAGTAGCATAGCAGAGTAGCATAGCACAAGGGCAGATATATTCACTGTGTCTGGTTGTGATTCCCAGGTTGTGCCAGTCAGCTTTCATATGATATTGTTTCTATTGCCCACTTTTTGCTTGATATTCAAGCAGTGCTTCTTGTAGGCCAGAGCACAGTCCAGGGTAACTCCTAGTTATTTGGGTGTGCTGCAATGCTGCAGTGGGATTCCTTCCCAGGTCATCCTCAGAGCTCGAGGTGCTTGTCTGTTCTTAAGATGAAAAGCACATGTTTGTGTTTTAGATGGGTTAGGAATCAGCTAGTTTTCCCTGTAAGACATGAGCCGCTCTGAGTCCCCCCTCGGGGACTTTATTTAATGCTGTAAATAAAATAAAGAAATAAATATGACATGAGATAAGTCTCACCACAGGATTGCAACGTATCCGGGCATCCCCTGGGCAATGTCTTTGTAGATGGCTAATTTTGTCACACCAGAAGCAACTAGAAGTGGCTTACATCATGCAACCAAACAAGCAATCCATACAATAATGCACCCCCATGACCAATTAGTGGTCAGAAAAAAGTAAAGGAACCAGGTAGAAGTCCGCTCAAATTTAAATCTCTGGTCTGAGCAATAAAGTAAATAGGAAGCGCTGAACACAAACCTAGTTATTTCTTTACTGCATTTGTTGCCTCATAGGGCAGGTTTTTACTCTGAAGAGTCTGATATAACTTCTGAATATGTAATGCAGACAGGCTAGCAATTTTCTATTCAGAGATTTATACCAAGGAAAGTCACTTGATCTTATTTGTAGTAGTAGCTTTTGCATAACTGGCTTTTACCATGGATTCACACTTGCCTGCTTCCTTGAAGATAGTAAACAATGACTACTTTTCTTTTCCTTTTTCACTTGTCTAAGATAGTTAGTGTAAGCTGGATATGCGAGGAGCTGTAGGAAAAGTTTGTCTAAGTAGCAAAGCACTCTGCTGAGATTCTTAGCAGAGGGAGCCCAAAGGGTCTGCAATTGCTCTCCTCGCACATACTTTCCATGAAGTTATTGGATATTTTTTCCGGAAAGGAATGTCTAACAAGGGACGCAGCTTGATGCTTAGCTTCCTGCCATGAATCTGATGTGAGGTTTGCTGGAAACCACAGAGGAGGCTGTAGGAGACCACTTATCTCAAGCTCTTATTTCCAGCCTCTGCAGTTAGGTGACTCATGACATGATGGATCCAACCCTTGGTATAATAACCATATTTTGCAGGAATTCTACTAAAATGAGTGAGATTGTGGTTTCGAGATCTGTGCAGTTGATTTTGTCCATGTTTTCTGTAGCATATCCTGAGATGAGATTCCAAATGTGCAATCCAAAAACATGCTTCTTAAACGTAAATCTATTGGAAGGTAATGTGACTTATACACAACTAGCGTTAATATGAATATATGACTTGCCTCATATACATTCACAGTGAAACATGGAACAGAAAACATTCAGTTGCCTATACCATTGCGGATTCTCTTTTTTTCTAACGTGCCTTCACCTAAAACCTATTTTTGAGTTCAACTTGTGTTTATCTGCTGAATCAATGGATGTATCTTAGTCAGTGATTAATTTAATAAATCTACATTAGTTTAGACCGATGGTCCTCAAAATGTGCTCCAGGGAACCTTTGGGGCTTTGTGAAATGTACTGAGGGGCTTGTTTTCCTTCTCCTACCTCCTCCCCCCACTCCAAACTTTTTCTCCCCCTTCCTGTTCCTCCCTTCCCCTGGCTTCCCTCATGGCCAAAGGCTCCTTCTTCCACTTCCTTGCCACCAAAAACCCTTTTCCTCACCTTCCTTGTCACCCAGATCCTTTCTCCTTCCTTGCTTCCAAGGAAAGGTTATATTTCCATCCCCCTGGTTTAGACTAACTAATAGGATTCAGACGAGAGTTACATCTTAGTAAGTACATTTAAATAATATGCCAGAACTAAAACAGGTCAGTTTTGTAATATCCATATCCAGTAGATGAGTTTATACGTAACAAAGCTAGTATTGCATTGATGTGCATAGCAATCTGATGTACATCTGTCTTGTTGTGCATTAACCATTCATGCTAGGGACCTAATACACACCTTGACAATTCATGAATAATTTTTTTAGCACCTCTGCTACTTAGTTGAGTATGTGTAAGGTTCCCTATTCCTATTCTAAATGACAATGATGCAGGGTTTGATGCAATATATATATAAAACTACAGTGGAACTAGATGCAACTTTTTTATTGTCCTAACTAAATGAATAGATGAAACAATTAATTTTCAAATACTACTATGTGTTTGCAACAGCAAGAATGCTTTATGCAGAAAAATGAAAAACAACAGAATTACTATCAAGAGAACTGGGTTACAAAAATAATGGAAATAGTGGAAAAGACATAAAATATTATGTTTTTAATTAAAGGGAACTTTTTATGTCTTTTATTATAAAGAAAGAAAAAAAGGAAGACCTTTGCAAGGTTTGAAGATTAAGTATAATATAGTGGAGTTATACGGTAGGAATGAGAACTTTTAATCTTAGCATAGTAATGGGATAATAGTTAATTTAGCATTTGAATGACTTCGGATAGAATGGCTGAGAGTCATTTGACTTTTTAGTATTATTATTTTAATTAGGTAGAACGAGTGATACTTTTAGAGGGTAATATGGATAATATAGGAAAATGGTACAGAGCTGTCCTTTTCTAAAAGTATGTCTCCAAGTTTGATTCAACTTTTATTTCACATGTGTGCTTAGTAGACTTGTGAGTGGATCTGTTTTCCTTCGGTACCTTTGGTACCTTCAGGAGCACATAATGATAAGGGCCCTCCCAGTACAAAAACCTGCCCAAAAATAAAACAAGCAAAAGCCATTTCACTTTTACTCACAATTTAATCTTTTTTTAAAAATTGATCCCAGCAAACAAAATGAAAATCCTAATTCCCTGAAAACTACTTCCAGTTACCTCTCCTCTAGAGTAGAGAGTAGAAACAGCTGTACAGAATCATTAAACCCAAGGAAGAAAGGAGATTGACATGCCAGGGGAAAAAAGGTTTTAAAAAAAGGAATTCCAGGATAGCTCCAGGAAGCCATTGCTCTTCCTTACCTGGAAGTAGAAAGGCCTCCTTAAAATGTCTTGGAAAGATTGTGTGGCATAGTGCAGGCCTGGGAGAGAAAGCACATGCACCTGACTGCAGCACCTCTCCTCTAGAGTAGAAATGGCTTTAAGAAGTCTCCTTTAAATGTCTTAGAAAAAATGTGTGGTGTGGTGCAGGCCAGGGAGAGAAAGTCCGCACACCAGTGCCTGCAGTGCCTCTCCTCTAGAGTAAAAACAGCGGAAATGCCTAAATTAATGAGAAGGGAGCCTGGGACTCTCCTCCTGCCCATAATGGATAGAAAGCAAATATTTCAGCACCCCAGAGCAAAAACAGATATCTGCCCCCCAAATTTGGGAGGCTCCCTTGAAATGGATCAGGGCCCCCCACCGAAAACTGGGACATTGATACAGATCATGGTTTCCATGGAATGCACAAGCCTAGTGTTTAAGTGTAGAAAAGCAAGAAACCCACAGACTATTGAATAATTAAGAAAGAACTCTCTCTCATTTTAAAAGAGGTTGCACAACCATTTCCCAAGTAAGTTTTCATGATGGATTTCCTTCCTCAATGGGGAACTAGGAAATATGGCTCTTGAGGCCATGCATTTTGTGTTGTTCACATCGTGTTTTGTAATAGAAAACGCATGAGTTATTGTCACCAATTTTCACCTAATATTGTTTGGAGGCATGGTGAAAGCATGTAGTTTTCACTGCTAGACGTTATGGGACAAAAAGAAAAAGGAGGAGCAGCAAACTCTTCTCCGGTAATATAATGTGCAACAATATCCAGTTCAAGCCTAGACCCCGATAGATTATAAATCAGCTGATGTCTAAAGAATATGGTGTTTGGTTGTTTGTAGTAGTTCCGAAAATCATAGAGGGCAAACTTTGACTTATGAGTAAATGCCAAATGGAAACAGCTAAGCATCCCAAAGTGTATATTAGCGATAAACGTTTCCATCTTGATGCCATACCAAATCCCTAGGCTGAGATGTTTAAAAGACCTACAAAGCCCATGCCCATGCATCACAAAGACAGGCCAGACTGAATTATACTGGAGCAATCATACTCAGTTCTTGCTTTTCATCAGGTATTAGGTCAACATCACAGGATTCTTCAGACACCCCACATTTCAAGTGAATCTCCTTTCTGCTAACTGACAATGGACTAGGTCATTCATCAAAAACTTGGCTCTGGTTAGATAAGGTTGTCAGAAAAACTATTTATATCAGGTATAAAAATACAGAAGTTTTTAATTCACATTTTCCCAATTTTTCAGAAGACCTGAGCTCTTAACCCCAGTGAAGGTCTTTATCTAGCTACTAGGGATGTGCAATCCATTAAAATATGGTTCAAAGGTCATTATAAAACTGGGGGATGCTGTGCTTTATCTCTAAAGTGTTTCTAAAGTATAATGTGTGAAAAATTTGTTACTATAACAATAGCAATGAAATGTTATTACTGTTTCGTTATAGCAATTGTGCATAATTACTATAATTGGGGAAATTTCCGGGGCTCTTTTCCCCGTCATTTTTAGAGCTATTGGAGTGAAACTTGCTATAATGGTAGAACATGTTGACAACTGTTAACTCACCAAATTTCAGAACATTTCACTTAACCATGGATTTCTGGGGAATTTTCATTTTTTAATAAACAACATTTTAAAAAACTACAAGAGCATCTACTTAAATATTATATACAGTGTACAAGATAACCAGGTCATAAATCCTCAGAAGTTTCAGAAATTTTCGCACATTTACAGATTTTGGGGATTTTTAAAAGTTTAGACAAAAAACAATTTATCCCCTTAAATGCAACACACAACCACATAACTTTGACTTAGCACAGATTTATACTATTACTTATTTACTTAAGTCCTCTTTGCAGATTCAATAATATTTTATTTATTTACTTATTTATTTGTTCAATCTTATATTCCGCCCCTCCCGGCCGGCTCGGGGCGGTTTACATACATGTTAAAATACACTGAGACAGTGGTACATCATAAAACAACAAGAATAAAAGTTGCAAATGGTGCAATAACAGTAATAGTAGACAGTTACAATCTCCAGGGGCATCAATCAAAGGCAATTCTGAACAGTACAGTTTTGCAAGCCCTCCGGATGGGATAAGCTCCGCCATAGCCCGGACATCATCTGGCAATACATTCCAGAGCATTGGGGCAGCGACTGAAAAGGCTAGTTGCCTTGTCCTGGAGAGATGGCAGGAGCGGACAGATGGTACCGTTAAAAGGTTGCGCTCTTCCGAGCGCAGTGATCTCAGGGGAACGTATGGGGTGAGGCAGTCCCTCAGATACACCGGCCCCAGACCATGTAAGGCCTTGAAGGTCAGAACCAACACCTGGAAGACAATTCGGTACTCAATTGGAAGCCAGTGCAATTGCCGTAGGATGGGCGTGATGTGCTCTCTTGCCGGCGCTCCCGCCAGCAAGCAAGCTGCAGCATTTTGCACCAGCTTGAGTTGTGAATTGTCAACAATTATTATTATTATTATTATTAATACTGATTCTAAATAGCTGGCTGCTGCAGCACTCATTGGGGCTTTTAGATATTCAGCATTGCATTCTGGGAAATATAGTTTAGGGCAGGACCTTTTGTATTCTCTGCTACAGAGGACCTCACCTTCCCAAACTACATTAAGATGGCTGTGTTCTCAATCACCTACTCATTAACTTTAGTCCCACCCACAGTGCCTTCCTTATGGCGATCGGGCCAAAGAAAAAGGATTGGCGTTTAAAACACTACGTTTTCTTGGTTTTACCAAAGTTGCTTAATGCTTACACTGAAAATTAAACCAACCTTGGGAGGCATCCAAATGTTACAGAATCTTAACTAAAATGGTTGTTGAGTGTTTCAATTTCTAAACTCTCCCCCACCTTTCCTGCATGTTTCTCATATCGATTTGTATGCAGAAATTTAACGAATTTGATCTGAAATATGAATTTAAAACAAAATTATGCACAACCCTAGTAGCTACATAATGCAAGAGATTATTTTCTTTCCTCCTGTCAACCACATGGCGAATAAACCGTTCTCTTGAGTAAGCAATGATCCAGATCTTCCCTTTGTCTACTTTTAGATCACAGCTAGGAAAGGTTTATTTATTTACTTCATTTATATTCCGCCCTTCTCACCCTGCAGTGGACTCAGGGCAGATTACAATGTACACATTACATTTAGACACACAAACACACAAGACAGAGAGAGGCAATTTAACATCTGGCCACCAGGGGGAGCTGTCACACTCCTTCATTCCTCAGCATGTTTCCTGGAGATTTTTTTTATGGCCTCGTAAATCAGTTAAATTTAGCCTCCTCACTAAGTGGTACCTTAATTTCCTACTTGACAGAAGCAACTGTCTTTCGGGTTGCAAAGGTCGACAAAGGTGCTTGTAGCGATAGCATCTAGAACCAGCGAGTCCATTGATATTCTGGAACCAAATAACTTACTTTTTTGGACCTTTGTTAGAGACCTCATTAGCTTCGTGGTCAACTACAAGCTTGTTGTCACATATATGATCTATGCTCACCATAGAATGGGGAATGTGTTAAGAGACTAGAGTCTTAATGATTAACATTTTTATCTTCTGTTGTAAAACAGTTGCCCAAATACCCATAGACAGCTAAGCGATTTCCGTCCAATTAAAATAGTTTGTTGTCTGTGCTCTGCCAAGTGTAATGAAAACAACATTCTTATGGGCTTTACTAAGTTTACTAAAGAGTTTGATGATGTGATTTAAAGGAACTAGTGCTGTAATTTGAGGGTCCTTTTCACATTTTTGAATTGAAAGTCATCACAAGCTGGAAAGAAAAGTTGGGCCATCAGCATAGTGAGAGAAAAAAGAGAGAGAGAGAGGACTTGTTTGTGAAGCGTCAGTTTAAATCCCTGGAATTCAGAGATCAAAGGATGGTGGAAATAATCAGATGTTTGATTTAATGATGTCTTGTTGGAAAATGCCAGCAACATATGTCAAAACTTTGATCCGAGGCACTCAATTGGCTGTGCAAATATTTGTGTTTTAGGGCATATCTGAATAATGTCATCAAATTATGATGTTGAAGCCCCTCTTCCCTCATTAGGAGCTGTATTTGCTTAAGCTGCTAATTCCCTTAGCATGCTAATATCCCTGAGAGCATCACTAACTAAATACAATTACTGGTAATGTCACTAAAACAAAATAAAACTGTCAACTAGTTACTCAATTATTAAGATTAAATTTCAAGACTGTTCTAGTCCAAATCTTGGACAACGCCATTTGCCATCTGCATCATTCTAACCGTTGATGAGACTAGGGACACATCCGATGACCTTGGGAAGGTCTGTGGCCATTTCAGGTAATGATCAGTCTGATCTGATGTTTCCCTGGGCCTAGAGGAGTGGCAGAAATATGTTCGGTTCCTTTTGAAGACAACCTGATCGATATAGCCTAATGCATTTGATTTTTCTACTTTTCCTAATCTCATTTCTTTTTTTAAAGCATGCGCTATGCAAAATTGTGTACAAAAAAATGGTATATTTAGGAAGCAGTGCTTGCAAGAGTATGGATAGAGGAAATGTATATATACAAATATGGATGAATATTTATCCAGGCTCTTTGCATCAAAAATCCATCACTTGTGGTACAATTGAGCAATATAGGGGATTCGATCACGATAATATTTATTTATTTATTTATATTTCTCTTTATCTCTCCTTACAGAGACTCAAAACGGCTCACAATCAAAAACATTGCAACTTAAAATATACAAATATGCAATAATAAAACAATATATCATTATTTATTATTTATTATTTTACATTATCAGTAGTAATTACATTTAATATATATAACAATATTATTATATTGTATTATTATTACTATTATATTGTATTATAATATTATTACCATTAAAATTATATTTATATACAATATATTATATTATTAGCATAGCACAATGTTAGTACTATATATTACTATAGTTTACTATATATTGTATTATAGCACTATACGGCTATATTATGAGTAATATTACTAATAATAGTAATATGAAATATATATTATTATATTATATATTATTATATTGTATTATATCAGTATACCATAATTTATTTATTTATTTATTTATTTATTTGTTGGGACTTCTCGACCGCCGACTCCCAGGGGCTCGCGGCGGCTCACAGAGCCAGTGGCATAGTGCCATGGGTTAAAACAACAATATAAAACAGTTAAAAACACAAAATTGAAATACAAATTAAAACAGGCAATACAGTTAAAATAAGCAGCAGCAAATCTAAACAGCCAGGTGGAATCTGCACCGGCCTACTCTCCGAAGGCCTGTCTAAACAAATGAGTTTTACAGGCCCGCCTGAACGGGAGTAGGTCGCGCAAGGCTCTGGTTTCAACCGGGAGGGGCGTTCCATAGCGTGGGAGCTATTACTGAGAACGCCCTCCGGCGGGTAGATGTTAGGTGGGCCAGCCTTACGGATGGAACTACTAGAAGGTTGGCCTCCTCAGACCGCAGTGATCTCGCTGGGCAATATGGGGTGAGACGGTCCCTCAGGTACGCTGGCCCCAGGCCGTGAATGGCCTTAAAGGTAAGAACCAGCACTTTGAAGGCGACCCGGTGCTCAATAGGCAGCCAGTGCAGATCCTGCAAAATTGGTGTTATATGACAGCCTGCTGGGGTCCCAGACAGGAGCCGGGCGGCAGTGTTCTGCACCAGCTTGAGCTTCCGGATCGACGACATAGGCAGGCCAACGTAAAGCGCGTTACAGTAATCTAGCCTCGAGATGACCGTGGCTTGGATCACCGTGGCTAGATCGTTCCGGGATAGGTAGGGGGCGAGCCTCCTTGCCTGGCGGAGGTGGAAGAAGGCAGCCTTGCTGGCCATGGAGACCTGGGCCTCCATGGTCAGCTGGGAGTCCAAATGGACACCCAGGCTCTTCACTGACGGCGCTGGATGCAGCGCCGCCCCGTCCAGGGTCGGAAGCCGGCCACCCACCCCGCCCGGGCGACCCAGCCACAAGATCTCCGTCTTCGCCGGATTCAATATATAATGCACTACCAGTGTGGAGCCCCTGGTGGTGCAATGGGTTAAACCCTTGTGCCGGCATGACTACGGACCAACAGGGTTGAGCTCCCCCTGTCAGCTCCAGCTCCCCATGTGGGGACATGAGAAAAACCTCCCATAAGAATTGTAACACATCAAAACATCTGGACATCCTCTGGGCAATGTCCTTGTAGACAGCCAATTCTCTCACACTAGAAGTGACTTGCAATTTCTCAAGTCGCTCCTGACACACACGCACACACACAAAATACTATTAGTATTATATTATATATTGAACTATATCATCAGTTATAGTATATATAATATATAATCTATTAGCATTATTACATTAGAATGTTATTATTTTTATATATTATTATACTATATAATGCAACATTTAAAATATCATTATTATATATGATTACTATATAATATATTTTATAATAATATAAATGTAGATAATAACATTATAATGTATTGGCCATGAAATATTATGAGAGAAAGATGTAGGCCACAGTATTTTTGGAGCAGCCAAAGACATGAAAAATAAAAGTGAATCACTTAGGGTCACCATAAAAAGAACAGGAACCAAAAGCAAGAGGGAAACATTCTCTAACTTCCCAGACAGAGGAAGTCTATCTGATCAGTTTGCATATTTTCTGTGCACAACTAATGCATTTTGACTGTAGTGAAGACTTCACTTGGATTTTTTTTTGCAAGCAACAACTATATAGTTAATTTTGTGATACCTTTTGTGTTTCTAACACCTTAACTGGAAGCTAAGATTTTTTTATCTATATATATATATTTCTTCACGTCGTGCAACGGGGCAAATAGGCCATCCCTGCCTCTTCGCAGCCAGCGCGAACGTTTAGAGCGTTCACGCGCATGCCAGCAAACACTCACCCTCGCCTCCTCCTTCTCCATTTCCCTCACCGCTGCGATCAGGAACAGCGGTGGCAGTTGCTCGGGGGGGGGAGGGAGCCGGGCAGGGAGGAGAAGTCGCCCCCTCCCCCCTCCAAGGCCCCCCTCCCCGTTCCGCCCCTTCCCCGCCACAGCGCCGCGATCACCGGCAATGGCGAGGGAGGGGAAGGGGCAGGCCTAAGGAGCGGGAAGGGAGGCCCCCCCTCCCCCTTCAAGGCCCTCCCTCCCCGTTCCGCCCCTTCCCCGCCACGGCGCCGTGATTGCTGGCAATGGCAGGGGGAAGGGGCGGGCCTAAGGAGCGGGAGGAGGCCCCCTTCCCACTCCAAGGCCCTCCCTCCCCGTTCCGCCCCTTCCCGCCACGGCGCGCGATCGCCGGCAATGGCGGGGAAGGGGCGGGCCTAAGGAGCGGGAGGGGAGGCCCCTCCCTTCCCACTCCAAGGCCCTCCCTCCCCGTTCCGCCCCTTCCCCGCCACGGCGCCGCGATCGCCGGCAATGGCGGGGGGGAAGGGGCGGGCCTAAGGAGCGGGAGGGGAGGCCCCCCTTCCCACTCCAAGGCCCTCCCTCCCCATTCCGCCCCTTCCCCGCCACGGCGCCGCAATCGCCGGCAATGGCGGGGGGGATGGGGCGGGCCTAAGGAGTGGGAGGGGAGCCCCCCTTCCCACTCCAAGGCCCTCCCTTCCCGTTCCGCCCCTTCCCCGCCACGGTGCGCGATCGCCGGCAATGGTGGGGGGAAGGAGCGGCCTAAGGAGGGAGGGAGGCCCCCTTCCCACTCCAAGGCCCTCCCTCCCCGTTCCGCCCCTTCCCCGCCACGGCGCCGCGATCGCCGGCAATGGCGGGGGGGAAGGGGCGGGCCTAAGGAGCGGGAGGGGAGGCCCCCCTTCCCACTCCAAGGCCCTCCCTCCCCGTTCCGCCCCTTCCCCGCCACGGCGCCGCGATCGCCGGCAATGGCGGGGGGATGGGGCAGGCCTAAGGAGCGGGAGGGGAGGCCCCTCCCTTCCCTCTCCAAGGCCCTCCCTCCCCGTTCCGCCCCTTCCCCGCCACGGCGCCGCGATCGCCGGCAATGGCGGGGGGAAGGGGCGGGCCTAAGGAGTGGGAGGGGAGGCCCCTCCCTTCCCACTCCAAGGCCCTCCTTGCCCTCGCTGCTCACCTCAGGATGAGCGGAGGCGGCGGCAGCCGAAGCAAGGGAGGGGGCCGCCCACGGAGGAGGAAAAAGGGCAGGAAGAACAAGGAAAGAACAGGTAGGGAAAGGGAAGGAGAAATGGAAAGGATGAATGGGGAGGAGGAAAGGAAAGGGAGAGAAGGAAGAAGAGCAGGAAGGAGAGAGAGAAAGAGAGAGAGACAAAAAGAGAGATAGAGAAAGACAGATAGAAAGAGAAAGAGAGAGATACACACACATAAAGAGAGAGATAGAGAAAGAGATAGAAAGAGAGAGAGAAAGAGAGAGAGAGACACACACACACATAGAGAGAGAGAGAGAGAAAGAGAGAGACACACACACACATAAAGAGAGAGACAGAGAAAGAGAGAGAGAAAGAGAGAGAGATACACACACACATAAAGAGAGAGAGAGAGATAGAAAGACAGAGAGAAAGAGACACACACACACACATAGAGAGACAGAAAGAGAAAGACAGAGAGAGAGACACACATAAAGAGAGAGAGAGAGAGAGAAAGACACACACACACACCAAAGAGAGAAAGAGAAAGAGAGAGAAAGACAGAGAGAGAGACACACACATAAAGAGAGACAGAAAGACAGAGAGAGAGAGAGACACACACACACATAAAGAGAGAGAGAGACAGAAAGAGAGAGAGAGTGTGAGCGTTGGTAGGCCGCTCAATAATCACACTCACTCGGGTGTTGAGGAAATGCTTTATGAGTCCTTAATCCAAGGCAGTAAAAAACCGTACTGAAGCCTTCCCTCCAAAATCCCTGCTCAAAACTCCCGAGCCCCTCCCCTCTGGCGAAGAGCCAATCCTTGAACAGATAACCCCGGAACCCCACCCTCTTGTCCTTTTCGGCGGGAACTCCAACAGCTCAGAAACAACAGGGAACAAGGAGAACCAAAATGGCGGCGCGCTCCGATCGCTCGATCCTCTTCCAAGATGGCAGCCGCGTCTTTGTCCATTGCGCTATCCCGCATTGGACTAGGCGCCGCTGACATAGCGCCCCCCCTCCCGAAGGAGTCCACCGACCTGGGGGGAAGAGAAGCAAAGTATTTTCAGGGCCCTGGCTTGTCCGGGAAGGCCCTATGAAACCTTTTGACTAATCTGGGGGCCTTGACATGTTCTGCTAACACCCACTCCGGCTGCAAGTCTTTGGAAAGCCACTGCACAAAGTATTGAAGTCTGCCCCTAAGCCTTTTAGAGTCTAAAATATCCTTAAGCTCAAAGTGGGTATGTTCCCCGATCATGATCGGGACTGGGGCGCTCCCCTGTGGAGACCACTTGCGGTGGGTTACTGCCTTTTAAGCAGGCTAACGTGGAACACCGGGTGCACCTTGCGCCACGTGTGGGGAAGGTCTAGCCTAAGGGTGACCGGGTTGACCACTTCAGTCACCCGTAGAGGGCCAACAAACTTGTCCGCAAACTTGCGGGAGGGCTGGGTCGATCGCAGGTGCTTAGTGGAGAGATATACCATGTCTCCTGCCACATAGGTTGGCTGTGGCCCTCTCTTTTTATCTGCATGAGTTTTGCAGTCTTCTCTGGCCTTCCTCAGCGTCCTTTGGATCTCTGGCCAGGCTGCGGCAACCCGCGCCCCAGGACTCGGGGTGCAAGGCGGAGGTGCAGAAGTATCAATAGCTGGGAAGGGCAGGAAGTCCCGACCACCCACGGCCCGGAACGGAGACACCCCCGTGTGACGCGTGGTCGGTGTTGTTATAGCAGTATTCTGCCACATCCAACAGGTTGGCCCACTGGTCCTGCTGATACGTAGAGAAGCACCTCAAGTATTGCTGGAGCATCCGCTGAACTCTTT